>CM044899.1:24681169-24749108 GCA_024500145.1 Gentiana dahurica var. dahurica | reverse complement strand
CACGGAGACTTCCTCTCAGAATGGACGGTCTATGGAGGGTTAATCCGTATGTAGTGATTATATCAATGGACGCTTATTCACTCCATGGGTTGAGTATAAGTATACATCTATAATCGGTAGAGTTCAGTTTCGGGTTTATGGTGGCGTAATCCCGAAATTAATAATTAATGTACTTATTCGGTTTGATGAATAATTAATTATTGGAGCTACTGGTTATAGGTCCATGGTCCCCGTGTGGCTTCTGTAATTCGGACTAATAATCTTGTTATTTGGGCCTCAGTGATAATTAATTGGCTGGGCTAATTAATTGATATGCATGGATATTATTTAGTTGGGCTAAATAATATAATACACATAAAAGACATTTTATGTGGGCTTTTTTGACCCAATATGTGGCGCCATTAATGTCCTAATAATTAGAGAGAAATTAGTTTTCTTGGATAATTATTTAACATGTGATTTATCTTTTATTTGTTAAATGATAATTCATGGAAAAATAGATAATAATATGATTTATCTTAATTTGTTTGGGATAATCATTTTATTTATCTTTTATTTGGAAAAGGATTAATGTGATAATTATCACTTAATTATTTAATCCTTGGAGGATATTGATTACTCTCCTATATAAAGAGAGTTCTCCCAAGTCTAATGGCAAGGTACTATTCACGTCACTATTCACCGAGAGAAATTGGCCGAAAAATTTCGGCCTCTATTCTTAGGGTTCGAGTTGGAAAAATCTTCGGGATTTTTCTGGTTGCATATCAAGGAGGCTCGTGTATCAAGAAGGGTGTCCACCAACCGCCGTTTGGAGAACACATTTATTCATGTGGTATCAGAGACAGGTTCCACGATTTATATAGTCATAATCGTAGTTAAACGATTTAAAGGAGTGGAATTGCATGTAGGTATTTTTTTTACTTATTTTATGCATTGATGTGATTAAAATTGTTATGGTTGAAGAGATGGATTGGGGTTGGCATCGTTTACCCGTTAGATCTATTGTAAACTCATATGAACGATGAAAATTCGTTCATATGAGTATAGGAAATTATGTAATTTATTTTTATTGCAATTTTAATTTCCAGAAAATAGATCTGTTTAGTAGCTGTTTAGATATTTCGTTTTTCCCGTTGATCGAGCCGTTAAAAAGAAGATCCCTCCGGTCAGAATCAAGATTGGAAGTTGATGAACAATCCCAAAAATTTTGGCGTCGATCAGAGTCCGTTTGGATGTCCGTTCGTTGCTGCAAAGAAGCTGTTGTAACAGAAAAACGCAGGATTCACAGAAACCCTACCTGTGACTTCCTCGAATTTCTGGGAGAGTTTCGACCGTTGAAACGCAAATCCAACCGGTCAGATTTACAAATATGGAGTTTTGGACGTGGAATAAAAATTTCAGGTCGATCGGGTTTCATCTCGATTCCCGATCGGCAGCGGGAAGTCATTGTTGCGCTGCTGTAAAAGTCAGATTCAGCAGCAAGTTGGGCGGCTCACTGGAGAAGATTGACAAGTCAAAGCTCCGATCCAACCGTCCATCTTGAAGTCCGAAGAATGAAGATCAGATCTGGAAAGTTTCGTCCCGATCCGAGTTCGTTTGATATGCCAATCATCGAAGATTCTAAACAGCTGCAGATTAGGGTTTTATTTTATTTTCGAATAGATTAGTTACGGGGGTGTCAACGGTCCATCTCGGTGTTTATTTTCCGCACTAGTATACATGTGTAGATTGTATGAGTAGAACCGGAAAATTGCCATGACATGCATCATATCATGAATTCCACTCCATATGCATACATGTAGAAATTAATTCGAGGAATTAGTTAGGCATGTATAAAAACACGCGATTAGTTTTAATTAATTGTATGATATTAATTAGAAACTAATTAGGGTAAAAACCGAGGAACACGGGTTTTTCAATCGTCGAGGTTGGGTGATGGATTCTCGGTGAATCCCACTCTGCGAAAGCATAAGGAGTAAAATCCGAAAACCTCGTGGTTAAGGTGTTGGATTCTTGGTGAATTCCACCTTACCTAAGACGAGATTACGTTTTTGTTCCGTAGTGTCTACGTGAAAGTTTGATGTTTAAGGATTGGATAATCACGGGCAAACAGGTTCGAAAGTGGTTTAACCACGGTTGGGTGGTCAACAGTAGCTACGGCTCGATCGACTTCACCCTCCACGTGTGGCGTTTGCACGGGGATCTCGCAAGGCTGAGTCATCCGAAGAGCCACTACGGCTTAACGGAGCTCCCCTAGCCTTGATCCGTCCGACGGCCACATATGTTCTAACGAATAGGTCGGGTGGGTTAGCCCACATAACCGACAACATTCGGGCCTGTGAATTATTGTTCCTTAATGTAACATCAAGTCCAAAAACGTGGTCAATAAACCCACCACTTTTTCAAAATATTGAGTGGGAGCGGGAGAGGCGACAGCCGACCCCACAGCCTCTACTGTTGACACAAGCAACGTGAGAGAATGGTGACGCCTCGTGCCGGCCTGGGACCGGCCTCCCTAAGGAAGGCCTTCACCGCTATCAAAATTCAAGGCTTGGTCTCCGAAAGGATAGGATTTTGGGTACTCGTCGGGTCACTGACCGACCCTAAGGCGGCACACTCGGGGTCTACCTAAAAATCTGAGACAGTAGGTCACACTCATAAAGGGTATTTTTGCTAGTACCTTGGCTGAAAAAGGAAAGGTGATTGACGATCACAATGAGATGTTTGATTCCCTATCTGATCTTCAATATTAATCGAAACCTCTTTGACCTACCCTAAGGCGGCACTGAGGCATTAGATTAAATCCTTGGAACGGTAGGATAGACTATAAAGTACTTAGTTTATGTTCCTAAAATTTTAGTAGTGTATGATTTGGATTTATTTTCTGTCAATTTTATTTACAACTGTTAAATATATCTCTCTAAGGTGCTAGACTGCTAGTGTAAAATTGACTAGTAATGACTTCGTTAAAAAGTGGTAAGTAACTAGAACGTTGTATTTATTAATCTCACATGCGATTAATTTTTCGGAAGAGATATTTCTCTTGAAGCCTTCAAAACTTAAGTGACAGAAATAGGCATGTCACTGCTGTCACTCGTGTAGAACGAGAGACAACCGTAGTTAGTTTGAAAGATGATTGGGACGATAAAATTCTTCTAGTGAATTGTGTAGTGTCTACACGAGAAATTTTCTGATAGAAAAAATTGGAGAATCATAAATTAAAGTGTCGCTAGTTAGACGGTATTTGGAACCGATAAACTAGTGGGAGCTTTTATATTATGTTTTTCTAATTTATTAGAAAATCAGTCCCACTGGGTAACACTTTCATTAGACATCCCACAGTTCACGAGTAGTGTCTACTCAAACGAACTGCTAGTTCAAGACTATTTCTTTTTCAGGAAAGTTAAGAATGGGAAAGAATGTCTATAAGTGTTAATCATCTTAACTAAAGTTTTGAGGCTAAACCGAAACATTAATTAAAGAAAGTATAGGATAAGGAAAGTGATTTCGGATCACTAACCAATGAATCCTTAGCGACTTTCTTAACCGAGTAACTTAACTCGGTGGCTTAGTTCTTTGGAAGAACAATGAAGCTGTGCATTAATAAAGTAACAACGGGCAATAATTTCAGCTAGAATAGTGGGAGTGATATAAGGAAATGAATTTCGGATTCTATCCTTGAATATCACAGAAAAATTTATTTTTCTGTTTACAGATTCTTTGAAACAAATGGATTCACTCTCGTCTCGATATTGCAGTTGCCTTAAACAAAGTGAAGATGACATTTGTAGTACGAATCTGAGACTCGGACTTTTGTTTGATAAAGACAGAACCACTAAGAAAAGCTGAATAGGTATGTGTAACACATCTAAAACTATTAAAGGTAAAAGGTTTCCGTATTAAGATAAACGACTTTTCAATATCTATTAATTAGTGCATATATCCTAGAGACAAGACCTGCTGACTGGCTAAGGGTGATTCCTATCTCCCAGTCATGGAACACTATCTCAAAGGAACAATAACTAAGTTTCCTTTCAATCTGGAAAGGGTAATAGTTTTGAAGGGGTAACATAGCTTGTTCACCATGACCTTCGGGGTCTAGTGAGAGATACAAGCTAGTGGGAGATTTTGAGTGGTGACATTCTGTGTGATAACTACTCAAAACACTGGTTGGTTTATCGAAAGAATACGAGGAGGTGTCTCTGATTTTAGCAGAGAATAGAGTATTCCATGCTCAGAAATAGGCTATCGCATAGTCTTGGGACTGATGCTCGGCCTGCCTCCTAGTGGAATGTTTTTTCCACTGAGGAAGAAACCATACACTTGCCTGATATAGTTATTAATGTGCTACAATACACTGCTAAACTCGATTAAGATAATTCGTTGCAAAATAACGGTTAACATTATTATGTAAACCGAGAAGTCTACCTAGAAGATGCTAGTGAGTTTATGGATAAGGAGTGAATACGGTTCACACCACATCCGTAAATGTAGGCATTTAGCATTTAATGCTTGAAGGTAGGACTGGGGATTTTGCGCATACGTTCAGATTGTGACTGTTCGTGAAATATCTTAATGAGACGAGTGAAGGTTGATTATAAGATTCTTGAGATCAGAAAGTAACGGTTGAACTGTCACAAGCCTTCTGATAGAATCTATAAGAAACAGCCTTAAACCTTGGAGTACGGTTACCCAAAGGTAGTTACTATCTGATTTAATCAGACCACGTCCAACATTAGTTGTTGGTGATTACACCGATAAATACTACTAGATCAGAATGTCAATCCACCCAAGACACAGTGGGAGTATGGTTTAACCGTTGACCCATTGTGATTTTGTGGACTTTATAATCTGCTGGGGTGATTGATAACCTATGGCTCTTGGTGGGCTGTATAGGATTCCGATTATAGAGGTTGGTTTGAAAACCTTAACCCTGTGAATGGAGTTTTGGTACTCCAGTTCTGTTCAGCCTCTTGTAGAACCACCTGAGTGTCTCAGGCCCAGTGGGAGCAATTGGATCTACATGGAAAAGAGTCGAATGAATAGGAAAGTTTAAACTTTCAGCGCAAAGTTGAGTGGTATAGGGGTGATTCCCTGACAAGTAGAGAGTTAACCAGACCTTGAACTCTCTCACCACTCAGTCTTGCTAGATTTCGTTAGAAAGCAGAAAATAAGGGTGATTCCCTGAGACTTTCTTTCCGAACAACGGAATCTGAATTCATTCAGAACAGAAGGGTTTTAGCTAAGAATGAATAACGGATTCGTTACAAAGCAGAAGATAGGGGTGATTCCCTAAGACCTTTTTTGCGAGACTAACGATATCTTAATTCATTCAGAAAGAACCTTTTGGTAGGAGGCCTGCCATGGCTTATATCCTTTGTGGATTTAAGAAAACCTCTCGGTCATTTAAAAGTCACATGTTTTAAAATATGTGGACTTGACCAAAATATTGATAAGTTTTTCGTAGACTGGATATCAATATTGGTAATGTAGTAGTAGTATTAGTGTTCATAAATGATAACACTAAAACGGTTGGAAACAACATGGGTGTGCTATCTGAAGTCGGAAACTGACACGCCAAGATTCTCTGGATGAGAGAATTGGACTATATTCTAAGAATTTGATTCGGTCAAATTCACAAGAATGAGTCATTGGCTATCCCATCCGTCTTATTGGTTAAGATGATCATGCATATACGTATGCAACAGTCAACGAGAGTAGTCCTACCCTAACTCTCATGAATGATTCTCTAAATCTTCGGATAAAGAGAAAATGGGATAGAGTCTCTCTTGGATAATGGCAAGTCAGGTTATCACAAGTCAATAGTAATCGAATCTCGGATTCGAGCATTGAATAGCGGTTTTAGTACGTCCTCAAGTATCTTTAGATAACGAGGAATCATATGCTTGTATATTCAGGTGCAAACTTGAATGTGGTTGACTACACTGATTCTGACTTGTAGTCAGATTAAGGATGATCATTAAGTTGATCACGAGCTCAGTGTTTACTCATAGTGCTTAGAATTTTCTTTTTGGTCTGGGAGTAATCCCAGGTCTGATAAGCCGATATCACTTCATTGTGAAAACAGTGAAGAGATAGCTTAGAAGGATCTTCTCAGTTACAAGAAGTCAAAAGCATATTGAGAGAGAGTACCGCCTGATTGGAAGGACCGGCAACGTTTCAATCCTAAAGATCGTCTCGAGTCGACAACCTAACTAATCAGTGTACCAAGTCAAGTGCTTGGAGGGTACGGCATTAATGGACATGTCTCATTTGCTTTTAGAGCAAGTGGGAGAGTGTTGTGAATAAGATGAGAAAGGGTGTGCTCTAAAAACAATCGTTACTTGTCATTTCGTGCAAGTAGGAGATTGTTAGGTGTAGTGCCCGAAAGACAATTTGTGTAATTGTTTTTAAAAATGAATGACAGAATTTATCTCACCTTATTACTTGCTTTGTGCTTGTAAAGTAATACACTGCTGCAAACCCTAAGTATATCTGTATGTAACCACTTAACTCGGTGTATGGATTACACGTGAGGATTGAGTTAGTGGTGATATACTTAAATTGTTAGTCCGTGGTGAACTTAATCGAGTTTAGGGTCTCTTGATTAAAACACCAATAATGCGCCCAGAACACCTTAGGGTGTGATAGTCTTATCCGGACTGTCGGTAGAGGGTACCTACGTGGGGCATTTATATATGATGGCATTCATATAGAACTGGACCGATTTAATCTGAATTTCTCGATATAATTCCGTAATCGAGGAATCTTATTAAATCATTAGATGATCATATATGGATCAACCTTAATCATGAGGTGATCACAGGATGCTGCTTGTCCCGGGGTAGTGTTTGATGTGTTAGTTACGGTTCACTTAAATAATGTGTTCCAAGCCACTTCTCATTGGCACTATCTCCGGATGAGTGAGTAGTTCCGATTTTCACAGACATGGAATCCATTCCTTCCTGCGGGAAGTAGAGAGACAGTCCCCTTATTTGTTAGCCCTAAGAAAGTGATCGATCGGCCGAGTTCATATTTAGACTAATTAGCTACTAGTCGGATATGTGAACTAATTGATCACTAGGGGGTTGATGGTAAATAATGATAAGATATTCTGAGTCGGGTTCACGGAGACTTCCCTCTCAGAATGGACAGTCTATGGAGGGTTAATCCGTATGTAGTGATTATATCAATGGACGCTTATTCACTCCATGGGTTGAGTATAAGTATACATCTATAATCGGTAGAGTTCAGTTTCGGGTTTATGGTGGCGTAATCCCGGAATTAATAATTAATGTACTTATTCTGTTCGATGAATAATTAATTATTGGAGCTACTGATTATAGGTCCATGGTCCCCGATGTGGCTTCTGTAATTCGGACTAATAATCTTGTTATTTGGGCCTCGGTGATAATTAATTGGCTGGGCTAATTAATTGATATGCATGGATATTATTTAGTTGGGCTAAATAATATAATACACATAAAAGACATTTTATGTGGGCTTTTTTGACCCAATATGTGGCGCCATTAATGTCCTAATAATTAGAGAGAAATTAGTTTTCTTGGATAATTATTTAACATGTGATTTATCTTTTATTTGTTAAATGATAATTCATGGAATAATAGATAATAATATGATTTATCTTAATTTGTTTGGGATAATCATTTTATTTATCTTTTATTTGGAAAAAGATTAATGTGATAATTATCACTTAATTATTTAATCCTTGGAGGATATTGATTACTCTCCTATATAAAGAGAGTTCTCCCAAGTCTAATGGCAAGGTACTATTCATGTCACTATTCACCGAGAGAAATTGGCCGAAAAATTTCGGCCTCTATTCTTAGGGTTCGAGTTGGAAAAATCTTCGGGATTTTTCTGGTTGCATATCAAGGAGGCTCGTGTATCAAGAAGGGTGTCCACCAACCGCCGTTTGGAGAACACATCGGAAGATCTTGGCTTCTCTTCCTAATGTTGGTAACTTGATTTTAACCCCTTGTAGTTTTTAAGTCCTTTAACTATGTTTTATGATATGTAAATCGTGATCCGTCCGCTGCGCATAGATCTAATTTTGGGGGGCCGGACAAGGCAACACTGAACGTGGAGCGGCCAACCAGCCACAGTCTACTTTGACACATCCCACACAATCAAATCTGCAACAGCCGCCTCAGACTAATCAAACACCCACATCCCGTCAGAGGCCTGATCAACAAACACCTTGCATGCAGACCGCCGAGGCTATTGGATTCACCACACCCGTTCCTGTTCGTTTGGATCGAGAAGCTGCATCCGATGATAATTTACATAAGACTTTCAACCCCGACGATTATATACTCTCGAAAGAAGAAGCCGTTCTTCAAGCACATGGCGTAGTCTTTCCTGAAGCCCCATCAAATTTTCCATCTAGTAAGTTATTTTATATTGAATTTTGTATTATTAACATAGATATTTTATTGTTTGTTATCGTTAATTTGTCATCTCGACTATATTTGGTATAGATACTCCCGAGGCTACGACAAGGGCAGGTACTGCCACTAGCCAGGCATCGGTTGTGGAGCCTGGGATCGATTATAGTAAGTTATTTGATTTTTAATTTTGAAACTAGAAATTACATTGTGAAAAACTATCTAACTCGATCATGTATTGAATATTTTTTAGCTGCTGGTCCAAGTGTTGTACAATTGGGGAAACGAAAGGCGGCTGATGCAATTGACAGAAGATTGACGACCCGTCAGACTACTAAACAACCACGACATTTAACTGATGGGTCGCACGTAGTCAGTCTACCCGTTTCCAATGTTGTGAGATGGACACCATTGAAAAAATTTCCGGAAGAGCTGGAAAACAATTTTCTGTCCTGGTACGAACAAGAAAATCCACCGCCAATAGAAATTCCAATGGGCTACGCAGGTGGAACACATATTGTAGATCGGGCGGGCAAGGTGTGGTTCGAACGTCTCCATGAGCAGTATAAAGAGTTAGACCGAGATGTATATTCTTGTGACTTCATGTTCATATTCCTGAAATTTTCATATTTCTCACTGTCATTATCTCTAACTTCTTTTTGCATGCGTATAGCAAATCGAGGCTTTTTTGGACCTTATATAATGCCAAATGGAAGCACATCCAGAATGCTTTATACCGCATAGGACCATTGCCTACTCTGATTTCACCTCATTTTGCGGCTAGGTCATATAGATCAGGGAAAAACGCCTGACACAACGAAGATTCCAGATCATGCGATTGAGTCGGTCAAGAAATGGGATGAAAACACCGTGGCGCACATTCCCTGGGCCATTAATCCTGGTCACTGGGCAGCTGTCCAAGTGTCTATTCCTGAGTGGAAGGTTAGAGTGTTTGATTTTCTGGTGGGGGATGAATATAAGGATATGCCTCATATGAAGTATCGTATCAGAGCATTCGGTGTTGCGTTGAGGAGAGTGTTTGAGATTGACGCTCGTCTACGTGGACTCCCAAAAATGCTTGATCCAGAGAAGCCTGCTATTACGGTTAGAGTAGTTAAGGCAAACGTTGTACCACAAATGCCAATCCCGTGAGTGTTATAAACTTCAAACTATTTATCATATTATACAGTTTACATTATCTTCTTATCATTTGATTAAAAAAATTTACATTCTTTACAGGGGTGACTGTGGGGTATACACGCTCAAGTTCATTGAGCATTTGCTGCATAAGAAAAGTTTATATAATCAAAGCTGAAAATATGCCGTGGTTAAGACATAAACTTTGTGTGGAGTTGTTTAATCACTACATAGATATGTAGGTACTTTTGGTGAATGTATAAGCACTTGGTGGTTGTAGATATATTTTGTCAATGTAAAGCGGTGTAATTTGTATATTAGATGACTTGATGTTGTGTATGTCCAACATTTGACATTTTTTTTGGTTTTAACTCAAGTTATGGCGTTGTAATATTTATATTATAAATTTTGTTTGCTTTTTATATTATAAATTTATATCCTTGTTGATTAAGTGGTGGTGAGTTATGACCATCGAAAATTTGAAGAATTCGGTTATTTCATTTATAAAATATACATAATTATCGATCAACTGAAAAGTTGAAATGTTTGCTCCTAAACAAACCAAGTGTGGTCACTAAAGATGATAGGGAAGGTTTCCTGATCAATGTCATCATTGTCATACTCTGGTACGTGAAAATCATTGTCATACTCTGGTAAGTAAAAGCAAACATAGTTTACAACATAAAAAGAAAGAGAGTAATGATACATTAGCTTACATACGGGGCTTACAAACATAAAAAGAAAGAGTAATGATACATTGAGATAACAATAATATGACGCTTAAATAAACCAAGGGTGATCATTAAATATGATAGGTGGGCTTTGCCAAACAATGTCATCCGTGTTATTTTCCGGTATCCCAAAGCTTCTAGCCATAGCCGTGATAAGAAATGGGAAAATGATATAACCATCACCATGTCTCCCCCCCGCTATCTTGTTAACCCTGTCCATGATGTATCTTCCCATGTTAACTCGATGATATAAAACTGCGTATGCAAGGATGTACATATCCAAGTTTGGTTGAACGTGATTTATGGTACCGTGGACTCGATTTGCAAGAAACATAAGCATGACACGTACCCACTCGGCATTTAATCTAGCAGGAATATATTCAACCAAACCATCATTTGTCCTTTAGTTAGGACCCCAAAGATGAGTCCTACCAAACGCATCAGCCAGTTCATACATCAAATCCCTCCCAATGTCCAGCACAATCCTAGGATGATGCCTGAAAAATTCTTCACCGTCTGGAACTTTTGGAATGCCATAGTAGTGGTTGATCCACCCAGCTCCCAAACTGACGGAAATGCCTCGCAGGCTTCGCGGTGCGCTTGCAGTCCTCCTTTAAAGTCTCCTACTCTAAACAATTGCATAGTACTCACAAATGATAGACCGATTCATACTCACCGTTCCATCGGGGGTGTTTGCGAAACCAGACCACCCATTTCTAAGGAACCTGTCTCTCAAGCGTGTAGGTAGACTATCCTACAATAACCTCATCTCTACCACTACAGCTCTACCAATCCAGTTTGTCTCGAAATAATGTCTACCCCCATTATCAGGGAACATAGTTAAGAGTGTCTGCTCGTCATAAGACGCATCTTCCCTGCCCTCGTTATCAAACACATGGGAATGCGGGTTCACGTCAAGAGGGAAACCATAATCCGAGTCGGACATTTCGTTGGAAGAAAATAAACATATGTATTTGTAAGGAGAGTTTGAGTGAACAATTTGTTCGTTCTTGCATGAATATATGGGATGCCTCATAGTATATATAAGGAGAATGGGGCGGGACTGAACATGGTGGTGAGTTATGACCGTAGGCAGGACTCATGGGGTCTAGGGATTTTGCAACTATAATATTGTCATCAAATGGCCTCTTACGTAGATAATATTATCGTTAAATGAGATTCCCTGCCTTGTGTGGGTGCTATGGACGGGTCCCACATGTCAAGTGATGGTGATTTATGACCGTAGGCAGGACACATGGGTACAGTGTCATGTCTTGTCAACAGTCATGCATGGGGTCTAGGGATTTTACGACGATAATATTGTCGTCAAATGGCCTCTTAGGACGATAATATTGTCGTCAAATGAGATCCCCTACCAAGTGTGGTCGCTATCGGCGGGTCCCACACGTCAAGTGGTGGTGATTTATGACTGTAGGCAGGACACATGGGTACAGTGTCATGTCTTGTCATCAGTCGTGCATGATTTTACATTGATAATATTGCCGTCAAATGGCATCTTACGACGATAATATTGTCATCAAATGAGATTCCCTGCCAAGTGTGGTCGCTATCGGCGGGTCTCACACGTCAAGTGGTGGTGATTTATGACCGCATGCAGGACACATGGGTACAGTGTCATGTCTTGTCATCAGTCGTGCATGTTTTCATGACGATAATATTGCCGTCAAATGGCATCTTACGACGATAAAATTGTCGTCAAATGAGATTGCACTTTTACACACTTGACAACTCTATTTATACCATGACCTATTAAACTACCTATGCATAACCTTCTACTTTACTTCACCTTAATCACAATGTCTGAACCGATTTCCCCTCATCCGGAATGGCATGAACCAAATTCCCACGAGTATGAGGATCCTCCATTGAATCCTTATCAACCTGTGTTTGTTAATGACTAGGAGGGGTGTTATTGATCACTATTACGACTTTCAGACACTGAGGTTGAGGTTCAGAACAGACGAAGAGCGTCACAATTGGATTTGGCTCTTTCAAGATAGAGCTATTATCGGAGATAGGAGAATTGAATGGGAGAGTCTACCTACCAAGATGAAGAGTCTCGTACGCAGACTTTCATTGGAGCGCCTCGCAAATAGTCCCGTATCGACATCGACTATGAATAGATCAATTGTTCATGAATTCTATGCAGTTGTCAGGTCAAACGTAGCTGGGGAGTACCGCCCCATAGCATCAGGGGTGCACAAATTACGTGGAGTAGATGTTGCCTTGGAGGTGGACTGGATCAATAACTACTATGGTGTAAGTGGAGTTGAAGCATCTAGTGATTTCTTCAACGGGGCTTCCAACGTTCGTGAATTGTAACGTCTAATTGCTCGCCGTCAATTGCCTACCGAATGGGAGCATGTTATGATCAAATGGTTCTTCAATAGCCTCTAGTGTACTATACACACTCTTGAACTGCCATTTGATTTGTACGTTTTGGTGTACGCATTTCTCCATTACGAAGTTGACGTTGGATGTTACATCATTAGTAGGATTTGTGACATATTGCTTGGCTGTAGTGGTAGGTTATATCTATTTTCCATTTCTTATCATGGCTATCGCAAGAGATTTTAACGTACCGGAGTTTGACATGGATGACATTTCTTCGGAAACCTCCCCTGTCATCTATAGTGACCACCCTTGGTTTGTTTAAGTATTTTATCGTATTTATTGTTTGCTTTTACAGATTTGTGTGTGAGGTCATCGAGTTATGTTCTATTATTTCTTGTTTTTTCTTTCTTTCTACTCGCAATTGTAATGGATGATCTTCGACGATCACATGAGGTGGTTCTTCCATCTCTAGTAGAGGGGACTATCATATTGATTTGCAAAGAAAGAAATCATTGTTCATTTTTTCGACTTGTTGTTTCTAATTATTTCATTACTCTTTCTTTTTAAAGAGTTTGTAAGCCCGGTTGGATACTTGTTGAGTAATCGTACTGTTTTGTGTTCTTGTGCTACCTGCCTTTAAAGGAAAATGTCTCCATCGCTGTGTATTTTCTCCACTAAGATGGCATTGTCATTTTAAAAAAGTGATTTGACGACAGATTTAAGAAAATCTAAAGATGAAGCTAAAAGAAAACTCTACTGATTTGGATGATCCAAATTACTGATAGCTTAAATGAAGAAGAATATAGAGATGAAAGGTTACATAGCTAGTTAGGTGAGAAGTTTTTTTTACAAGTTTCGGTTTTTGGGAAGAGGAATCAATTTCTTTACGTGAATTAATTGGGGTTTGGAATAGGAGTATTGGGGGAGGGGGGTTGGGCATATATAAAGCTACAGCACCATGTGGATATAGTGTATTCTAAATAGCCATGCAAGCATTCAAAAAGTTGAGCGAAACATAAACGATTACAGAACATTGTTATCGAAAAGACAAAGCAAAACTCGTCAGTCTTTTCATACATCAAATTAACAATCTAATTATACTATACATTGAGTGGGCCAGCCAAATGAAGTGGTGTAGGACATTTGTCTTTTCTGTGTCCAGGAAGACCGCAAGTTGAACATTTTTTGATACGCCGGCCTACCGAAAGTATCCTCCTAATCCTGGCAGCTTTACGTTCTCCGTTTGAACGTATCCTCTTCGTTCTACGTCGGCCTCGTTTTCATCTATGTCTCCCAACACATTATCCCTCTCAATAGGTGGAAGAATAACGTCTGTTCGAACATTATATGGGAGTTTCCAATGTTCTTCAATAGAAACAGGAAACACGCGGCCCTCATAAATACGTTTGAAGCACACCGCTTTGAAATAAGGATGACAACCGTCATAAATATTCAAACGACGTTCTGCGACAGCTGCAGCCGGCATGTACACATGGTAGCCTATGTGCTTGCCACTCTCCACAATAGCACTTCTGCTCGTAGAGATTAACTCTTCTGCTGCTATCAAGGTTCGACACCTAAAACTCAATGGCGTCGATGGGATAGAGCGTGAAGTTTATTCTACGATGAACGGTATACATCACCTTCGTTTCAACTTCCGGTGCTAATACACTACTACAGCCGTATGCTAACTCTCTCTGCTCATTATACCAACGTTGTAACATCTTCCTAACGAACTCGAGCATATTCTTGATATTCATCAAACTTGCCTCGAGAAGTACAGCGTTGAAGCTCTCAGCATAGTTTCTTATCATGATAGCTTATCGCGTTCCAGGAAAATGTGCCGTGCCCAGTATTTCACTCCGACCTTCTCCAAATAAGTATGAACCTCCTCATCTTTCTGCTTAATCTCGTCAAAAAATATTTTGAACTCCCGTTCTGAACAAGTGTAAGCTGCTTTCTTCAATGTCTCATCACAATATCTTTTTTTACCGTAAGTGTCATTGACGTTCATTTCAAGGTGGTGGTAGCAATATCCATGGTAAGCATCTGGAAACACTCTTTCAAGGGAAGACTTGATTGCCTGATTTCTATCGGAGACAAATGACAAATCTCCAAGATCATCACGTTCTCCGATTGCCTTCTTCAAGTGGTTAAAGAAATACGTCCATGAATCATTGCTCTCACCGTCGGCTACGCCAACGGCCAAAGGAAACAAGCGATCACCCGCATCTACTCCGACAACAACTAATAAAGTCCCCCTTTACTTATTCTTCAAATGAGTACCATCTACGCATAGTATAGGACGACAAAACTTGAATCCATCAATACTAGGTCCCAACGACATAAAACAATACTTGAACCTACCCATGCTATCCCTTTCTATGTGTGTCAATGTATCGGAATTTGCTTCCTCAACCATGTGAAAGTAGCCAACCAACTTACTGTAAGACTGTTTTGGAGTTCCACCAATCAGATGATTAGATGCTTGTATACATCTATAAGCTTGGTCATAAGTAAGGGATAAGCCGAATTCTTTATTCACCGCAACTTGGACATTCTTTGCTTTAAATTTTCCCTTAAGTTCAATAATGTTGTTCCTTACCAAACGGCCTATAGAAGAAGGTGTGGCTTGAGCATGCTGATTAGTTATGTTTTCCAGTCCACATGTATATTTTGCCTCATACTCGGTTATCTTGAAATAGTGGACATCGTCACCCTCAGCCTTCCTACCATTCAACTTCCATTCACATTTATTCGATCGCTTACATTACAAATACAGTTTATCCTTATTAGACCTTTTCAGTTTGAACTGATACCTATTCTTCATTGCGTGATATCATAATATGTCAAGCATCTCATATTTATTTTTGAACAACCTTCCAGCATACAAACCATCTTCGTCTTCAATGGTAATCGTCCCAGTGCTAGGGCACAACGGAACTTCAATTGGTGGAAGACTGTCTCCAAAATCACCTGGATCACTCCCTCCGTCACGACTGCAACTGCCATATGTGTGTCGGGATTCAACATGGTGTGCAACACTATGGTTTAAAAACGAACCGCCTAGGGTAAAACTTGGTTGAACTTGAATAGTCGGAACACTACAATACGTTGTAGGTGGAGCATTTTGACTTGTATTCAGAATTTGGTGTCCACCACGTAATCGACGACTCGTATTCACAACTGGTATAGTCGGAGCTATTGTAGCGTTGTTAAAAGGTTGACTGGAGCTACCAAACAGTAGTTCAGTGAATGATGTATTTGGTACCTCACTGAGTATATAATCAGACGAGTATGGTGTATCTGAAACCCCGTAATCTGGCATATGATCCGATCGTTCTCTTCCATTATCAAGAGGATAAATATCAGGAACCCTTGCTGAGAAAATCTCTAGTTGAGCACAACGAACAAGATTGTCATCGTTATTGGGAAAATCTTCACCGTAGTTTTCTTCATTTAAATCAATCGTTCACTCATTTAAATCAATCATGGTCTCATTCATATCTCTCGGAGGATCATAACTAACCACTTTTTTTGGCATCAACACATAGTTTCACGGGAATATTTGCTAATTTTTCACAAATGTAACCGTACCATGAGTCATCGTCAGAAATCTCAACAAGAGGCGTTTGGTGTGTTCCACTGGTCGTTTACAAGGCTTTAATGTTCAGCTTATATCCAAGAGGATCAATGCCAGCTCTCTTGTTAATTTTCTCCGTCATTTCGTCAAATGAAATATTCCTGTTCACACAAGTGATATAAACGGTTCCTTGAAAACAGTTACAACTTTGGACAGTATGAAAATGAACTCGACACAACTATGATATCCAATGTACATATATACATGACACAAACAATATCCGTTTGTGACTGTATACATTTATACATACCATACACAAACAAACACACACGATATCAGAACCCTTATGATATTCATTTATGACAGTGTGTGTGTGTGTATATATATATATATATATATATATATATATATATATATATATATATATATATATATACATGTCACAAACAAACACACAAAGTCTGAATCCATGTGCATATCCGTTTGTGACAGTATATATATACATAAGATTGGAAATTAGTTTAGTTATTCATTATCCAGGTTACGGTGTTTTTTTGTTTGTTTGGATCTTAGTGTGATTTTGTTGTTGTTAATTGTTTAAGATACGGCGGTGCCACGACGGGAGGAGTGATGGAGATGCCGGACGAGTCCGGCGAAACAGCACTGAAATACATAATCTACAGGATGTCTCACTTCCGGCTGAGGCTTTACCAAGCTGCTGAGTGGAGAGATGAACAAGAGAACCTACAAATCTTCTACGAGCTGTCCTATAGGACCTCATTTGTTGCAGGCATGAGGAAGGCCATAACTGGTGAGAAGGAAGGAGTGGAATCGAAAACAACCTAGACCTATAAGAACCTCGGTTTCGGGTGGAGGCTTTCACCGTAAAGGCAGAATGGAAGTCGTCGATGTTATTGTCGTTGTTCGTTCTTATTTGTGTTATGTGTTATGTGTTATTAGCTAGTTATTCCGTCGCCGTCGTATTTGGTTAGGTTACATTGTTAGTAATATTAGGCATATGCATATACTAAGCCATTAAATTACAAAAAAAGGCTAAGGGAATTATATACATATACTAAAGATATTAAATGATAAAAAAGCTAAAGGCAATTATTATATTATTATATGAAAAGCTAAAGGCGTTAATTCAGCAGCTAATAATCATCTTCATCATCTTCTTCATGAAATTCAAAACAACAAAAAATGCTGGGTTAAACTGAGATGGATGTTGCAAAAAAACAAAAAATAGTTACTCATGCCGAACTTCTTTGATGGAGCAACCTCTTTGTTTGATGATACCAAACTTTAAGATTAAACACAGGATTTTGGCGATTTTGTTTATGGTTTTTGGTTGAGATAAGACTTTTTTTGTGGTAAGCAATTAACATATAAATAACATTGAAATGACGGGGAATTGCCGATTATTGGCGTAACGAGTGGATATGCACATCAAGATTGGGGGTGGTTTTACGCCACTATTATCGGCGTAAATTCAATATTTACGCCGATAATAATGACGTGTTTCCTAAAAACGAATGTTGTCCATTTTACAACTTTAATTCCAAAAGGTAGGGGGAGGGAGGGTGGGGAGGGGGAACAATGCCTGATTTTCCAAAATCCCAATGTACATTCCCTCATTTGCTCAAGTACAAATATATATATATATATATATATATATATATATATATATATATTTTTTTTTTTTTTGATTTTAGTGTTGATCA
The DNA here is from genome assembly GCA_024500145.1 of Gentiana dahurica var. dahurica. Lineage (NCBI taxonomy): Eukaryota > Viridiplantae > Streptophyta > Magnoliopsida > Gentianales > Gentianaceae > Gentiana > Gentiana dahurica. Next base: position 24,731,170 of record CM044899.1, on the reverse strand, counting down.
TAATTCATTCACCATATATATATATATATATATATATATATATATATATATATATATATATATATATATATATATATATATATATATATATATATATATTTTTATTGTTTTCGTTCTTTTATGTACACATTTCATCTGATATCGTTCTGACATCATTTTTGATGTCATTTTTCGTATATAAAAAAAAAAAAGAACAATGAAACAGTGAAATTTGGGTCTATTCAACTGTAAACACTGTGACGAACGGTGAATTTGAGGTAGCGCACAATGTATTTGAGAGAGATTTTATAGTGCAACGATTGTAAGAAGGTTTTACCATGTGTCATACATTAGAGCCTTTCGTTTTTCCTCTCTTTCATATAATACACTTTTATCTCTTCACATGTGGTTGTCATTATCACCTAATTTATTTTCCACTTTCATTATTTCTATTTTTTTTATACCTTTTATGTAATTATTCTCACATCCTCTCGTTTTTATTATTCGTTATAACTATATTATTGCTATACAAAATCTACGTAGATCTAGATAAGAAGTTTTAATTGATACTTTTTTTTGAAGGAATTAATTGATGATACTTTGATCTCAAAAAAAAAATAAAATAAAATAAATGATGATAGAACAGTGTCATGATACAACATACATCACACATAATACTCTCTCCTTTCATTTTATTTGATGTAATTATATTTTCAATACATCATTTACTACACTTTTATTGTTTAATCCTTATTTATTACAATATGATTGATAAAAAGATCGTCACATTAATTATATCCAATAATATTTTAGTCATTTTATTTTAAAATCAATGCATTAAATCACTTTTAATATACGAGATTTTGATAACTACTCATCCGTCCCCTTCTAAATGTCACATTTGACTTTTCACATAGATTAAGAAAATTATAGCTTATACTTTAAATCTCATTAAATTGTTTAATATTTTACACTCATACTCTTTTTAAGTAGTTGTTGAAAATTTTAATGGTATACATTTTTTTTTATTGTAAACAGTGTAGAGGGAATTTAAAAAAATTTATCAATTAATGCACAACGTACGCTTATTTTGGGAATCCTACAAAATAAACACTAGTCCTTGAAATGGGTCGGTGGAAATACATCAGATAATTTAAAACGAAAGAAGTAATAAAATACAAAAAATACAAAAAAAAAAAAAAAAAAAAATTAAAACAGCTCACTATCCTTAAGTTTTGTCTTGCCAAGTATCACTCGAAGAAGCAAAATCAGACACGTATAGTACGCACTCCTTTATCCTTGATTTGTAACCTTTCTGGCCATCTATAAATTTAACCCTCTTGAGCTCATCTTACCACACACACAGTGAGCAATAATCTACATTCTCTCTATCTTCAAACACAGCCAGCCGGCCGGCCGGTGAAATCATGAAGCCAGTTTCTCAATCTCAAGCAGCAAGGAGATTGGCAGCTCAAGCCAACTCAAGAAAAGGTTGTATGAGAGGCAAAGGCGGCCCTGACAACTTTTCCTGCAAATTCAAAGGCGTCCGCCAGCGTACTTGGGGCAAATGGGTATCCGAGATCCGCGAACCCAAATGCGGTGCTCGACTTTGGCTTGGGACCTTCGACACTTCCCTTGAAGCAGCAATCGCCTACGACGCCGCTGCTCTCAAACTCTATGGACCTAATGCACGGATCAATGTACCTGAATTGTACCATTTACCGTTCCCCAAGCCGCCTGCGCCGGATCATCAAATCGATGAAAATCCTTTTGTCAACGGTAATGCGGATCATCAATCAAAATCGTATAATTGAAATCCATCAACATGTGTGATGGAAAAGATCGTAATGTCCTAATTTGATGTTTCCCGGCCATTTTGACACAATAATTATCGTAATCTAACGTATTTATAAAAAATGTCTTAATATGATATGTCATTAAAACCATATTAGTCTGACGCATTAAATATCACAATCATATTTTTCAAGTCACTTGTTGCACACGATAAATATGTCGAAAGGTCATAAGGTGACGTGCAGCTAGTGGAAAAATGGGTTCGGAACCATTTATGATATGAGGGTGGATACATTCAATTTAAAAAAACCGGCAAATCATCTGACCCGTCTTTGATGTATTAGAGCACGTGTATCATAACTTTTTGTTTTACTATTTTAAATACGATATTAGAGTATCTAGTGTAATATTATTTATTTTTTTAAAAATCAAAGTTTTCATAATTTTACTTTACGGTAAATACTGCGAGTGCTCTTAATCTTTTAAATACAGGTTCTTTTGACATGAATTTCCCGATTCCAGAGGTGGGATCTGAGTTCAATGGCGGCCGCGGCAGCGATCGTGAGGGAAATGGCGGTGGTGTTGCCGTTTCAGATGAAGAACAACATTCGCCGAATGAAAGCAGCATTAATGGTGGTGTTTATCATCAAGACAAGGTGGAAAAAGATGATCAACCAATAACGTTTGCCGGAATTTGGGGAAATATGGAGACTGAGCTGCCGGAGATCGACGACTCCTCCATGTGGGCTGAAGCACAAGCAACTACTTCTTTTCAACAGGCTGTGGCTGATCCAGGGATATTCAACACCAACTTCGAACATGTCGTCAATTTTCCTTGGCTTGTTTGAACTCCATTCGTCATCTTCGACTAGTGATTATATATTATATAGTATATTATATATATAGCTTTTATAGTGTTATATAATATATATATATATTGTATTATAGAGCTTTTAAATAAAGTATAAATATATATAGGTTTATTATATTCTGCCTAACGCCCCGTTTCGGAATACAAGTTGTTTGGCATGAAAAATATTAAAAATCCAATATGACATGTGATATTTACTCGACTCAATTACAAAACAACAAATACGGAAGTATTAAAACCAACTACATCAAAACAATATCAAACAACTTTATTCCGGTATTTAACTTGACTATAAACAGTTACAATTAGTTTCAAAAAGAAAACTGGCAACATCCTAGCAATATGAGAAAAAATGAAAGAGGCTTAGTACGTAAGTAAACCAACACAACTACGGTTTCTGATGCCTTTTTGAGGAATACCCCAACTTGGATCCTTTCATCTCTCACAAAACACATTAAGCTCATGAAATAGTAAGGAATGAGGGTCAACTTGGTCACTAAGAAAGATAATGTCGAAGGGAATCCATGTCTCTTATGCCCGGATATGATGACCTATTCATTCAATTTCACATTGAACATGCATATCCACATAGTATAATTAAATAACAAGCAAGGATCACAATTTACAACCACATTATACGTTATTAGGTGATATTGTCGGAACAAACAAGGTTTAGCGGTTGATTTGAGTAGATATCTGGATTGGGATGATGTTTTGGGAGTTTCGTGGCCTCTTAGCTCAAGAAAAATATAAAGATATGAAGAACACCAAGACAGTCAACAAATTGGCAGGGCTTTGCTTGTGTTTTCTATTATTCCTCCTTTGTTAGGGTTTAAGGTGCCGCTATTTATAGCGCTTACATAATCGGTGGTTACATTGAGGGCTAAAAGAGTACATGTAGCTAGTAAATAAGTATAAATACAATAATGCGGGTTGAACACCTAACATGCGAGCTGGTGTGCAACTCGGTTGTTGTGGGCTCACTGTATGTAGCTGATGACTTTTCTTCCTAGTTGCGCGGGCTGCAGGCTGAGGGGTGGTCGACTTGGCCCTCAGTGCTCGTCTCGCCTGATAGGTGGCGTATGAAGGTTTTTTTCACGATTCCCTACTCATGACCAATGATATGTTTCGTAATAATGAGAGTCGGGATGTGATATGACTGGCCCAACTCGTCTTATACAGATGCGAGCTGATTGGACCAATGAACCTATTCGATATTGGGCCTGCTTAGAGGCCCAACTTGAATCCGCAGGCTTCTTTATGGGCTTGACATATCATTAAGTTATTTTCATTCCAAGTTATTTTGTTTGTCCCGCAAAGGTTCAAGTTTGTAAACATGTCACGCACAGTGGGGGATCTACATACAACTAAAAGGGGCAAATGTCCCAATTTTATCCGAAAAATACACTAATATATGTAGTATGAATTTTGTTTGCCCCTCTTAATTTTCTAATTTGTAATAAATTAAGAGCAACATTTTAGAGTTAAAAATGTATAATGACTTATGCAGTCCATATACAACTCTACATGTACATTGTCAATATTGATTACAAATACAATGGGACAGGGGCGGACGCAAGATCTCGGGGGCAATAAATTTTTTAAAGGCAAACAAAAAATTTAAGGGGAGGGGAGGGGCGGGGCAAACTATATGCATAGTACATATATTAGTGTATGTTTTCGGATCAAGGGGGCATAGTACATATATTAGTTGTCCCCTTAGTTGAATGTAGGTCTGCCACTAACAACGTAGGACTCGATAATGACGGATATATGTCATAATAATCAATGGTGATAAGAGCGTGAAATGATGAATGTGGATCTGTGAAGTTGATTTATCACTATCACTTAAGAAACGCAATCTTTACACAAATTATTTACTATGATACTGGACCAAATTCTGGTTGATGTGTCAAACCAATAAGATTTAAAAGATTTATGATGGTTCCCTGTGTTTAAAAATCAACCAACAGTTATATTGTTTCAAATTGATGATATGGTGGTTACTTGGTCTAGAAACACCATAAAATCTATGGTTCAGGAACTATATAAACCTTATATAATACTACATCCGGCTCACGACATAAATCTAAGTATAGGTCTTCTGAAGTGCTTTTACACATATTAAGAAAATGGATCCTGGTTTGTAAATTTTAAAATAAAAAAGTTTACAAATACCATATGAGTATCATTAATTCTATAGTTGCATTGTATTGAAATATGGTTAGCTTAATAATAAATTAAATGTATTTATTAGAAAGAATGTAATAACTGTTAGAAATACTATTACTACAGGAAAAAAATAAATTTTTATAAGATTTATATTTTATGATGGAGGTAGTATGAAATACATTGTCGATTTTTTTTTATTCACGATTCAGGGTCCTTTTATTTTAGTATTTAGTTATGTTTACCACCTTATTTCCCTATGTAGGGGGAATAATTTACTAAACAACAAGTGTTATTAAATGTTGTATTTTACTAAACAGCAATGTGGTTTTTATTTAAACATACATATATTGGCTTTGAATTTACCGTAAAAGATCATGCTGCACTTTTACAGTAGCTACATTTTTACTTCAAAGAATATTAATTAGTATGTTTCATTGTAATAATTTAAGCCGAGTATGTCAAGCCCCGTCAATCCCTTTTTGAATGTTGCAACAAACAACTTCATAAAATTTTCACACAATAAATGTTTTGCTGTCACACATAACAAAACTAGTTAATGTCGTATATTTGTCCAATATCTACTACCTTTCCAACCCTATTTGAATTGAAATCTTTTACTTCATAAATGTTTAGTTAGTGTAGAGCAGGGCCGGCCCTGGCATATATTGGGTTGAAAACCAAGTCCCCGAATTGGGTATTTTAGTTGAAGTTGTTTTGTTTTAAAAGCATACTTATCGCGTTTTTAACATCCGTAAATACAAAATTCAATTTAATTATTGTTAGTCGCAAAACATACCTACAAAGTAGTCTTTTGGGCCAAATAAATTTTTTTATAGGAACCTTTTGTTAGATATTTTTTTCATAAATATTTTTTGTAATCTCTTGCATCTGAGTTAATGAACGAAATAATGTTATCGCGACGAATCTACACGAAATTCTTTTTTTCTTTTAGAGAAACATGTATCGTTAGGCCCTCTCGACACCGTTGGGTTTAACACTGCTGTCTCTCTGACCTCACTATAGGGCCGGCCTTGGTGTAAAGAATTAGACAATTTTGATTTTTACCCTACCAGTCAGGTTAGAGTATTTTTAATGGTAGAGTAAAATACGTGTTTCATTTTTCAAAACCTGTCATAAGAAAAGTAGGGTATGAATATTTGATTTTCTATAATACCAACCCGAGTCATCGCATAGTAAGTTATATTCATACCAATATTTATATATTATTAAAATATCCTTCGGTTTAGGAATCATAGAACGGACATTAATCCACAATGCGACAAAATTCAATGTTTTTTTTTTTTTTTTTGTAAAGAAAGGATTTATAAACTACGGGGGCGGGGATCGAACCCTGGACCTCTCACTTAGACCAGGGTAAAGCCCAGATAGCTAACCACCTGGGATGAGCTTTAAGCTCGACAAAATTCAATGTCGTCTTACCGAACTCAAAATAAAAAAATAAAAAATAAAAAATAAATCAACACAAGCTCGCTTCCTAGAAACTATCAATGCAAATAGCTCTAGGCGATATTACACATTTTATGGCACAACACCCAACCCAACAGTAAGGTGACACAAAATAAATCAATACCAGAAAATTAACTGCACCAATTCACCAAACAATTTAAGCCAAATATTGTTCCATTAAAATTTAACAAAAGGTAGGTCCATACAGACTCAAAATAAAAAAAATTAAAAAAAAAGAGAAAAATACTCACTTGATACAAAACGTTATAACTCTACCGAAAATGATTAAACTACTGTATAAAGTATAAGAAAAATGCGCATTCATTTCTCAAAAGGTTTTGGAACACGACGATAAAACGCCTAGCATAAAATAACCACGAATCGATCTAAAACATCTTAGAAAAAAGCGACTCAAACTAAAACCGATGCTGCCAGAAAATGGGCACGCCCACGTGGCACCTCTTTGGTGGCTCAACACTTGACTCACGGAGAGAAACCACTTTTGACTCACTAGAGACGAGCCCAGGAGGCTCGCCCATCCGTTTTTGTCACCACTAATCCCCGTGTGTCCGACCGCCGTTGGATCGGATCGATTCGGTCTCTAACAGTCGGAGAGAGGTCGGGCACTGAACTTCTAGTAGTCGGCACTGCGATCCCTGTCGATCTCTTGGATCGGACTAGGTCCTTGGACTTGTACAATTTTGTGGTGATTAGAGCTCGGTCATTGTCCCCGATCTCTATGAGCCGACTCCGCCATCTCAGTATATCTCTGACAAAACTTGTCTTTAATCTTATGCCTCGTTTGCCTAATAACCAGATAACTATTATAGAATCCTGAATAATAAAGGCTCGAATCTTTATCACTTAATGCTAATATTTGAATACCATAATTATCTCCTACAAATCATGGAGATCACTCAATCATAACACACGTCACATTAAACCCTAGGGCATAAGCCCCTCTATATAAACCGTCCCTAAGGAACTACGGAGACTTGATTCCAATTCAACAGTTGGATACGTAGGCGACTTGAGAAATGACATCTCAAGTGCGATCTAAAACAAATCAAATCACCCCCTCCATACTCGTTTTTTCTGTGTTCTTGAAGCATCCTTAGGTTATAATCAAGGAAGCAAGTTGAGAGGATTACCTTGACGATTTTTGGATCGTCAATTGGCGCTAGAAGGAGGGTCTTCTTTTGATTCATAATCCCAGGAAAAGCTTCGGGACAAATATGGTGACCACACGACAACAGGCTGCTAATGGTAATGGTGCTAACAACGCATCGTAGTCAGACGCTAACAACCAGAATCAGCCGCAGCAGGAAGATGTCTCTCTCGACGCAACCCATCAGGCGCTAGTTGATCAACTTATAGCCTTGGATGAATCCGCTAAAGCCGTTGTTCTCAATGCCGTCTTGGCAGAAGAGGATGAAGAAGCCCCATGGGGATGAAGGTTTGGAAGAAGAAGGTCCCCTCAACGAAAATTCACAGGACATGAATCACTCAAATAGAGACTCGTCTGGAGAAAATTCCCGAGCCCAGAGCCCAGAGCCAGAGAAAGAAGATGATCCCAACGATGGGTCATGGCACCAACACCTCCCTCACAGCGTAAGAATACCAGGAAAGGGAACCGGTCGTCATCTTCAAACCCGCAAAGGCAGTTGGTCGTCCCTCAAGCCATGGAGGTGGCTCGCGCCGAACTTGAGGCGATAGCCGGAAGAAAGTCGACGCTCTTAGCACTCAAGTCCCTTTTTTCCGAGCGGATCGATAACTATCCACGGCCAGCAAGGTTCAAGATCCCCAAATTGAAGCCCTACGACGGAACCAAGGACCCTCGGGATCATTTGTTCCAATATCTCACGCACATGAATCTCGACTGTGCCCCGGAGGAGATGAAGTGCAAAGCATTCCTTGAGCTACTCATTGGTAGAGCTCAGGAATGGTTCAAAAAGATACCCCCAAGGGCGATTTACAGCTTCGACACATTGGGAAAGATGTTTCTTAACGCGTTCATTACCGCCAAGCCGTTCGAGAAAAATGCCACCCATCTGTTCGCCATCAAACAATAGAAAGACGAGACTGCGTTGCAATACCTTAAGCGGTTCAGTGAAGAATCGTTGCAAGTTCGGGACGCTGACGATCAAGTCCGAATCGCATCCTTTGTGGCAGGGCTACGCGAGGGCAGGCTATACGCCAAACTAAGCAGCAGGCTTCCCACCTCCATGGAAAAGTGTTTGGAAGTGGCATTTAAACATTATCAAGGGGAAGAGGCTAATCGGGTAAAACGAGAAGTGGATATCGTGCAAGCGGTTCGGCCACGGGCCGACCTGAAAAGAGAAATGCCCTGCAGCCAAGAGACTTCCCTGTGGTAAATCGGCCTTGGGAACAAGTATTGGCGATCATGGAATGAAAGGGTTTTGCGAAAACCCCTACGCCGCTTCGAAGCCCCTTAGAGAGAAGGGACCAGAGCAAGTTTTGTACCTACCACCAAGACACTGGGCATGAATTGGACAACTGCAGAGACTTTTAGCGTGACGTGGAAGCAGCGATTGCAGAGGGAAAGCTAGATGAGGTCGTGGATTGACCCCGCTATGGTGAACGCCGAGGAAAGCGAGATTACCAGCAGAGAAACTATGGTCATGATCGGGGCCAACAAGGCGAGCCCCAGTGAAGAAGAGAGTTGTCTCCCGATAAAGGTCAGCCAGCGGACAATCACCCGATCAACACCATTGTGAGAGGCCCCAGAAACAGTTTAGAGGTCAACAACTCAACTAACCAAGTGGGCAATGGGCAGACAACCATGGGAAGTCGAGTTCTCTTTCAAGAAGTAGGCTACGGGTCGAAGGATCCTCTCCCCGATCCCTAACAATGAAGGACTAGTCATTGAAATCGTAGTCAACAAAAATCTGGTTAAGAGAGTTTGCGTGGACACCGGTAGTGCGGTTAACGTTCTCTACTTTGCAGATTTTCGGGCAATGGGTCTCAAGGAATCTGAGCTCACTCCGGTCTCAACCTTTATTCGGATTTGCCGGTCCCCCAATTCATCCACTAGGAATGGTTCGACTCGCAACAACATTCGGGAAGGGTTTGTCATGAAGGACCCTCATGGTGAATTATGTCGTGGTCAAATCGTCATCAGCGTACAACATCATTTTGGGAATGCCCGCTCTGATCGATCTACAAGCCATAATATCCCCAGCGCACATTAGCCTGAAGTTCCCGACCGGTAGAGGGTCGGTCGAAATTAAAGGAGACTTGGAAGTAGCCCGAAGTTGTTACGCAGCTACCATCAAGGGCAAAGGAATCACTTTCGCCTAACATGTTCGGCAAGTCTTTGTTGGTTATCGTTTTTCCAAACTATCTTTAATTTTTGCATTTTAATTCTTGCTCGTACTTTCTCATCATTCGCTGGGATCTTCCCTATTTTATTTACTTCCTTTTCTTTAATGTTGAATATTTATTTTTTGATTAATCACATCTTTGTCTGGTCCCAACATGACCACTTGTTAAGTCTTGTTTTATATACTTTATGAGTCATACAAACACTTATACTGTGCAGTAAAGTCTTACGCGAGAAGTCAATCCGACTGGCCTGGCTCGCCTTTCCTTTAAACGAGAAGTCGGTGCTAGCCTGACCCCGCTCGTCCTTAACAAATACACGTGAAAAGTTAGTCTAACTTGACCCAAATCGGTGCGCTCTCAAACAAGAAGTCAGTACTAACTTGGCCCCGCTCGTCTTCAAAAACATCACGTAAATAGTTAATTCATAAGGTCAGTTTCAAGTCGCCTAAGATTAAATTGACTTAGTCCGGAATACTTTAAGTTGATTAGGGACAAATTTACCTTAAATCACCCAAGTCTAGTACCTATTCTGTGGTCCTCCAAGCTCTCGCCCTTGTAATTTTTCATTAGTTAAGGCGATCGATCTAGATCGGCTCTCCGAGCTCTAGATCCTCTCGCCCTTGTAATTTTTCATTAGTTAAGGCGATCGATCTAGATCGGCTCTCCGAGCTCTAGATCCTCTCGCCCTTGTAATATTTCATTAATTAAGGCGATCGATCTAGATCGGCTCTCCGAGCTCTAGATCCTCTCGCCCTTGTAATATTTCATTAGTTAAGGCGATCGATCTAGATCGGATCTCCGAGCTCGCCCTTGTAATTTTCATTAGTTAAGGCGATCGATCTAGATCGGCTCTCCGAGCTCTAGCTCCTCTCGCCTTTGTAATTTTTCATTAGTTAAGGCGATCGATCTAGATCGGCTCTCCGAGCTCTAGATCCTCTCGCCTTTGTAATTTTTCATTAGTTAAGGCGATCGATCTAGATCGGCTCTCCGAGCTCTAGATCCTCTCGCCTTGTAATTTTTCATTAGTTAAGGCGATCGATCTAGATCGGCTCTCCGAGCTCTAGATCCTCTCGCCCTTGTAATTTTTCATCAGTTCAGGCGATCGATCTAGATCGGCTCTCCGAGCCTTAGATCCTCTCGCCTTCATAATTTCCTTTAACTTAAGCGATCGGATCTATTTCAACTTTTTGAGAACAAGATCCTCTCGCATTTATAACTCTCTCAACTCAAGCGATCGGATCTGTCTCTGTTCTCCGACCTCTGGATCCTCTCACCATTATAATTTTACATTCAAGTCTAAAAAGGTCGGATCCTCTCACCCTTGTACCTTTGCAATCTTGGTAAAGATGATCGGATCTGCCACTCTCTGAATTCTGGATCCTTTAGTATCTCATCAACAACCTTATTAAATTGGCATGAGAGGCGACCGCCTGGTGTCCGGTCTGATTACACCGTTTGAATAAAGCTAAATTTCGAATGACCGAGTTTATAGTTCGGTCTTATAACCATAAATTACAATCACAAACTCCGAATTGACATAACCAACAAAACCTGAGCGAACCAAACTCACAAGCCAAGCCTGGCAATTTTTAACTAAGAGAATATGCCATTCACAAAACAATAGTGAATACCATACTGGGGGCAACATACATACCCATAACAAACAACCAAAACCAACACATACATACATATACATACAATTCAAAATTCACAAAAACAAAATAAATTTTTTCATTAATCATGAACAAAAGTCGCAATATATAAACTACCAAAAACAAAAAATAGACTAAGAGTCTGGAGCAGGACTCTTTTGAGACTCAGAGGGAGGGGCCGACCCGGACGCAGCAGCCGGTTGGAGGACATACTTATCTACTATATCCACACCTGCTCGGAAGTCTTTGGCGCGTTCAGTGTAGGCCACGTCCATCCCCGGTTTTTAGTAAGCCTTCTTAGGAAGGGCATCCAGAGCAAGTGCAGGGAACTGAACCCTCGCCTCATCCACCCCCAAGGTGTACCCATGATTGAGAATGGGAATCAGCAACACCTTAAGGGCCTCGGTGAAATCAGCCGAAGCCTTGTATTCCTGAACGGCTTCGGCGCACCGAGCCGCAATGTTGGTCTTCAGATCGGCCACTCTCGCCTTGAGGTCCCCGACCTCCTGCTCCCTTCCCTTCTCCTCCTCGGACAACTCACTCCCCACGGCCTTCAACTCTTTCTCTTGGGCCTGGAGCTGGGCTTGCAAGGTTTTCACCTCCGCATCCTTAAGGCGGCTGGCTGCCCTAAGTTCATCCCTAGTCTTCCGCAGCTCGGCGATCTTGTCCGATTGGGCAGCTGAGTCAGCTGAGGCCTTGCCCAACCTCCTAAAAACCTCCTGGCCAATCGTGCCACCCTGAACAAGTATAAAACATCAGGACAATCGCTAATCAAACCACCAGAAAGAAAGAAATAGGCTACACTTTCCAGTTCTACTGTTTTATAACCCAGGATTGCTAGCTCCTCGTCAGACATGCTGCTGACCCGCTCCTGCTCGAACCTGACCTTCCTCAGGGGCCTTCGAATTGCTCTTCTTTGAAGACCGACCCTCTTGAGAGGTCGGCCTCTGACGAGTTGGTTTCCTGGGGATCAACCCCCTCTCTGTAACCTCCCCGAGGGCATCCGTTCTGGTTGTTTCGGGGGGAGGAATCGAGGCGGAGGCATCTGCACCCTCAGTAGTCAGATCCTCCATAGGTATCTCTCGAACCGCCGGGGTCGGCACAGTTTGGTGACCTGCCACTTCTCTTTCTGCTCCCGCCATCAGATCGGTAAAGTCAACCACTGCATACACCAACAGAGAGATCAGCTAAACAAGAAACATAGATACTTCAATAATATAAAATACAACATAAGTAAACCCTACAAGGCTGCCACTCGTTCTTTGTAAACTTTACTTAGGGCTCGGGGACCGCATCCCCCAGTCGAGTTGCCGTAATCAGGTCATCATACAAATTCTGCCACTCAATAGAGTAACCGACTCCCGGATCTTCTCTACCCAAGAATCTGGTAGATCTGGACGCTCATCACCATCTAGATCGGCTGTGTTCCACACGCTAAGCTCGGCATGACCGTCGTTCCATACGTAGAAAAACCTCTCTTTCCACCGTTTGAAAGAATCCCGACCAGGAGGAAGAATAGAGATACTGACAGACTTCCCCTGCCTTCTAGCAAAATAATACCGGTATGGGTGGTCTCTTAATCCTACCCGATGATAAAAATACCTAAACTTATCTACAGTGAATCTAATATTTAGCAGTCTGCACCAAATTGCAAACCCAATGACGTCCCTAATGCCATTGGGGGCTATCTCAGACACCCCTAGCCCATAGTGCCGGAGCACCGCCAGAAGAGCAGGACAGAAAGGTAATCTCAACCCCACCTCAAAGTACTCTCGGTGGACGGAGCAAAAACTCTCGGCGGGTCCAGGGCAGATAAATGATCTCCCAACGGCAGCTGGGGAGAAAACTTAGCCTCATCAATCCCATATCTTTCACAAATTTCATCTATGTCTTTTTGTTTCAAAATTGACCCCATATCTCTGCTATCGGCTATGGCCATGACGGAGAATCGATTCTAGGACTCCGAGAAAACAAGGTTTTATCTAAAGAGATCGAATTATAAAATCAGAATAAGAAGGAAAGAATGATTACTTGCAAGGTCAAGTTTGAAAGATAGAAGATGTTGAATGGCAATCGGCAGCAAATCTCCTGGTTTAATACTCAACGTGGTTACGAAACGATTGATATGACGGGTTTATAACCCCCCTTACCTCAAAAAGCGGCCTCGGTTAGCGTTAGTGGGCAACGACGCCTCGTTTCCCGGAACAACTATAACTGCGTCATAACTAGCTTTGCCACCTGGCAACTCCTAGGTTAGTTTCAAAATCCATAGGCTAAAACTCTCGTGCTGATCCACCACCTTGATAGATCCGAGCCAACCAACCAGGGGTCGGTTGGATCTTGGGGCTTATGATGCTGCCAGAAAATGGGCACGCCCACGTGGCACCTCTTTGGTGGCTCACCCATCCGTTTTTGTCACCACTAATCCCCATGTGTCCGACCGCCGTTGGATCGGATCGATTCGGTCTCTAACAGGTCGGTGAGAGGTCGGGCACTGAACTTCTAGTAGTCGGCACTTCGATCCCTGTCGATCTCCTGGATAGGACTAGGTCCTTGGACTTGTACACTTTTGTGGTGATAAGAGCTCGGTCATTGTCCCCGATCTCTATGAGCCGACTCCGCCATCTCAGTATATCTCTGACAAAACTTGTCTTTAATCTTATGCCTCGTTTGCCTAATAACCAGATAACTATTATAGAATCCTGAATAATAAAGGCTCGAAACTTTATCACTTAATGCTAATATTTGAATACCATAATTATCTCCTACAATCATGGAGATCACTCAATCATAATCTTCTTCCTTAGGGAATAAGTTAATCAGTGTCAATCACAGACACGTCACATTAAACCCTAGGGCATATGCCCCTCTATATAAACTGTCCTTAAGGAACTACGGAGACTTGATTCCAATTCAACAGTTGGATACGTAGGCAGCTTGAGAAACGACACCTCAAGTGCAGTCTAAAACAAATCAAATCACCCCCTCCATACTCGTTTTTTCTGTGTTCTTGAAGTATCCTTAGGTTATAATCAAGGAAGCAAGTTGAGAGGATTACCTTGACGATTTTGGGATCGTCAAAAACCATTGAGAAAAATGGACTAAGAAGTAGTTCTGAATTTTAAGTCATCAGCTCGACTATTGAACTAATCACTCAGAAACTGGCTCGTCGGGGTAATTAAGTACCTTCTTTTGCCTGTCAAAGTGATCATCTACGTAGTGTTTCAACCGACCGCCATTGACTATCAAGGTTTCATCTCTATCATGATGTATCACTTTCACGGTTCCCGAAGGATATACCTTACTCACGACGTATGGGACCACTCTATCTACATCGTATCTTACCCGGAAACAATCTCCTCTGCGGCTGTGCTATGGGTTTCCTTTCCGTGTCTAAGACGATCTGATGCATGCTAACACTAGGGCTTATACCCTTACCCTTCGTTTGGATATTGATGGAATGTAATAGAATAGAATGAATCTGATTGAGCAGAATGCAATGGAAATAGAATGGAATGATATCATTCTATTATTGCGTTTGGTAGGCAATGTAATAGAACAATTTTTATTCCATTCTATTTCCAGTCATTCCACAACATTTTTAATGAAATGAAAATCACTCATTTTCATTCTATTTGAATCAAAATTAGTTTCATTCTTATGTTTCATAAAATGCCAAATTGATGGAATCGAATGAAAAAAAGCATTACATTCAATTACTTACATTCCATTAATGTCTTCCATGGTCCACCCGAAATCTCTCTTGTGCTTAGGGATGGCAATGGGTGCGGGTGGGTACGGGTTTGGCTATATCCATACCCTACCCATCAAAAAATTTCATTACCCATACCCTACCCATTACCCATGCGGGTAGAAAACTTTAAACCCATACCCTCCCATATGGATATCCACGGGTATGTGGATATCCATGGATATCTAATTTTATTCTCAATTAAATATCGTAACTCCATATAATAAAGAAAGTCAACTCGCAAATCGAAACGAAGGACATAGGTCGATCGACAACTCCAAGTGATAATTTTTCATGTAAAAATATTTGTCTAACTAATTTGGTTACGATTGCAATGAATTTATGAATCAAACACATTAACATCCAAAAGGAGTCACTCACACACACACACACACACACACACACACACAAACCAGATATTAGATCAATATCAACTTATCAAGTCAACCAATACAAAAACAAACACTTATTATCAATCTATTATATATACGTTCTACCTAGAAACAAAATAGAGACCACTCCATTTAACCATTAGCTTCATGTATATCACTTTCTTCATCTTCAAGATTAGCCAACATGCGATATGAATCGGGTAGATGTGAGACGTAGAAGTTGTCACGAATGTAACAATGCATAAATCTTAACAAGAAAAAGCATTAATAAAACATAGCTATCAAACAAAAATGCGTTATAGTTGAAGAACTAATTACAGAAATCATAAAATAGAAACAAACAGAAACAACCACACAAAAAACATGATATAAGCACAATTCTAAGTTTCTAACCTTTCCGTTACCGGAAAATGTAATAGGAATTAGCCAATTCGGAAGAGAAGTCACAATAGTAACTTTCGATCTTTGTAAAATACTACCAATGATTGAGGCATGAGTATTAATTGAATTATTATTTATTTAGTGTCTTTTCCTTAGTGACAATATGACTTGTTTTTTTTTTTTTTTTCATTTTAATAAACGTGATGTTTGTTTTAATTTTCTTTACAGACTAATAATTTTTATACATAATAGATTATACAAAATATAATATATGGTGGGTCGGGTGGGTATTTTGATGGGTAGAGAATACATATCCATACCCTACCCTACCCTCGACGGGTTTTGAAAAATCAAACCCACACCCTACCCTACCCTTTAAAATACCCTACCCTAGCGGGTAGGATCGGGTGGATATCCACCGGGTTGGATCGAAATTGCCATCCCTACTTGTGCTTGTGAACTTAACCAGTATAGACAACCGGAGCAAATTACCACAAAAAAACAAAAATAGGAAAAATAAAAACTAAAACGAAAGATAAAAAAGAAGAAGTAAGATATAAGAAAAGAACTAAACCCAAAATAAATAACTAAGTTTACTTATCGAGACAAAGTCTCCAGCAACAGTGCAAAAAAAACTTGATCATTAAAATTAGGACTGCACTAGCAAGATCACTATGTTAACTGCAGTATACCTCCGAGGGTGGCTCCATTAAGGGAGAAATGGATCATCTGACCTCACCCCCTCCTCCCCAAAATAAAATTCTTATGTATTTGTTTCACTATAAAAAAAAATCACTAATATAATATCTACTAACTGACCCGTTAATTTTTTTAAAAAGGTGATCATTGACATGTATATATAATTTGATATTTGTAGTTAATGTTTTAGAAATTAGTAATAGGATGTGTCGTTCCCGACCCCTGACCCGTGTGACAAAAATCCTGCAGCCGCCCTTGTATAGCTCAATTTGTGAACAAGGTCGATACCACAAGGACTCGTTCGGTAAATACGTAAACCTAGTTTCTAACCTTAGATTAAGAAAGGGGTGTGGTCTTCCACCAAAATTAACGGGAAGAAAAACTCGAGAACTATCAAGTATGAACAAGTTTAATCCACGTACGTAGATCGAATCATGCCATTTAATCCTTTACCTAATCCTCGATCGTCTTATATTGATTCGTACACTATTAATATCAACCGAACTGGTTACTAGTGTATTTCTCTAATTCTATTATTGATCGTGCTCGGACTCTTGAACCCTATGCCTAACTAAAAGACCATGCTCGGGCTAGAACTATTTGATTAAACATGAATTAGTTTACATTTAAATACCGGTAAAAATATTGTAATCTCACTACGCAACCACCGTGCTCGTCTAGTTATCGTATTGTTTCGTGTCCTAACTACTCTCTTCAACCTTAGTTCCATCGGAAAGATTTTACGAATAACATGCAAAGAAGTGGCCAATTTCAAGATATGCATAAATTAACGCCAGACAAATGAAGTAATTCAGGACACATCGGCTCGTGAAAAATAAATCAATTCGATGTATTCCCAATATAGACCGTTGGGAAAACATCCAAGCCGAAGTCTTTTCCCCGAGTCCGGGTGTTCACCATCTACAAATCAATATAAAAATAAGATTAGGTTTGAATATGATACAATTTTGATCTTCAAGTAAAATAGCCTAGCATGTTTGGATTAACAAAACAATTACGAAATTATTAAACTTCAAAGAACCAGTAGACAAAATTACCACATGAAATTCTACCAATTACTCTTAGCTAACGCCTCCATAGTGAATTGCAATCGCTATTGGAAAACTGATAATAATGGAGCATTTTATTAATGTGTCAAAATTGGGCCTATTGGGCCTTAATGTGTGTGAATGGAAAGGAAAATTGGGAAGATGATTTTCTCCCACATTGGTTGGATGGAGAGAAAGGAGTTAACATATATATGATGTTAACTTAGTGTAGGAGTAATAATATACTACTAACATTATTCGTCCTCACGCCCGCAGGGTGGGGGGGTGCAAATCAATCCGGATTTCACCTAGACTTGTGCGAGCCTGCGACCTGCGTATACGAATGCATCAACTCGATTTGAAGGGCTCATGATAAGGTTCGGTTTTGCTTGAAATTATAAAATGTATTTTATTTTCCAAGGCTGCTGAAACCTTTCCACTTCCAAAAACTGAAACACTTATTTAATACCATGAATGACACGTGATCTGTCATGATAAGGATGCTATGGTCCAGCATGGACCAAAGCGAGTTGAGACTCATGCTATGGTCCATCATGTACCTAACCGAGTTGTTGCTCCTCTAAATCAGCATGAGAAGCTTGAAAAATTCAACGGATTGAATTTCAAGAGATGTCAACAAAAGATGATGTTTTATCTCACAACATTACGTCTAGCAAAGTTCCTAACTGAGGATCCACCAACAACAGAAGGGGAGCCAAATCAAGATTTTATGTTTGCCATTGATGAAAAGAAACAATCTGATTATCTTTGTAGACATTATATAATGAATTTTTTGAGTGACTCGTTATATGATGTTTATTGTGAGAAAAAGAATGCAAAAGAGTTGTGGGATGCATTAGATAAGAAATATAGAACCGAAGATGCATGTACAAAGAAATTTGTTGTTGGCAAGTTCTTGGAATACAAGATGGTGGAATCTAGACCACTCATGGAACAGGTGGAAGAATTTCTGTTGATTCTTCATGAGATTCAAGCTGAAAAGATGGGGCTTAGTGAGACCTTTCAAGTCGCATGTGTAATTGAAAAATTACCAAACGCGTGGAAAGATTTCAAGAATTACCTTAAGCATAAGCGAAAGGAAATGAGCATGGAAGATCTTGTTGTTAGGCTTCGTATTGAAGATGACAATAAGAAATCTGACAAAAGAGGAAATAATTCCAATAACTTACCAAGGGCTAACATGGTGGAACATGGCCAAAGTTCGAAAAACAAGAAATTAATGAAAGGGTCTAAATCGGGACCAAAAGCTAAATTGGGACCGAAAGGCGGCATAACTAAACCTAAGTTCCAAGGAAAATGTTTTGATTGTGACAAAATTGGTCACAAATCTGCTTATTGTAAGCTACCAAAGAAGAAGACCCCTGAAACAAATATTGTTCAAGGCATGGAAGATATTGATCTTTGTGCTGTTGTGTCAGAAGTGAACATGGTGGATTCAAATCCAAGATGGTGGGTAGATACAGGAGCTACAAAGCATGTGTGCTCAGACAGGGATGTATTTACTAATTTTGAGCCAGCTTCAGAGAATGAGACCTTGTTCATAGGAAATTTGGCAACTTCCACTATAGCTGGAAAAGGACATGTAGTTATAAAAATGACTTCTGGCAAGTCACTGACTTTAAAGAATGTGATGTATGTCCAGATATGCGCAAGAATATGGTGTCTGGAGTGCTATTGAACAAGAATGGTTTCCGTCTTGTTTTAGAGTCCGACAAGTTTACCTTGACTAAGAGTGGTATGTATGTTGGTAAGGGATATGTGTGTAATGGTATCGTGAAATTGAATATAATGGCTATTAGGCCTAACAATATCAATAATAATATGAGTGTTACTTACGTGGTTGAGTCTCCTTCCTTATGACATGGTAGACTAGGACATGTTAATTATGATTCCTGCGTAGATTAATAAAGTTAAATCATATCCCCAACTTTCAAATTGATAAAGAACATAAGTGTGAAACTAGTGTTGAAGCAAAATTTACAAAAACTTCTTTTCAAAGTGTTGAAAGAAGTACACAACCATTTGATTTAATACATAGCGACGTGAGTGATCTTAAAGTTGTGCAATCGAGAGGTGGAAATAATTATTTTATTACCATTATCGATGATTGTACTAAATATTGCTATGTATACTTGTTAAAAGGAAAACATGAAGCGTAGATAAGTTTATTCTATTCACAAAAAAAGTTGAAAATCAACATGGAAAAAAGATCAAAGTACTGCGAAGCGATAGAGGTGGTGAATATTTGGCACCACTCAGTGATTTTTGTGCTGAACATGGAATTATACATGAAATAACTCCACCCTATTCACCACAGTCGAACGGAGTTGCTGAAAGGAAAAAATCGAACATTGAAAGAAATGATGAACTCAATGTTGTTAAGTTCAGGAGTGCCACAAAACTTGTAGGGGGAAGCTATCCTATCTAGCAATTATCTTTTAAATAAGATACCCCAAAAGAAACTAGAGAAAACTCCTTATGAACTATGGAAAGGTAAACCACCTTCTTACAAATACTTGCGAGTGTGGGGGTGCCTTGCAAAAGTGCTCGTACCTACACCCAAAGCAGTAAGGATATGATCAAAAACCGTTGATTGTATCTTCATTGGGTATGCACACAATAGTAGTGCTTATCGATTTTTGGTTCATAAATCAGATAATCCTGAAATACACGAAAATAGAATAATGGAATCAATAAATGCATCATTCTTTGAGAATGTGTTTCCGGCTAAAACAAATGAACCGAGTTCATTAAAATGAGTTCATGTTCAGGATCACAGTTCTGAACAAGTGAATGAGGAAGAGCCAACTGAGGTTGAGCCAAGAAGAAGCAAAAGGTCGAGGACTGAAAAATCTTTTGGTAAAGATTTTATAACATATATGTTAGAAACAGATCCTCAAAGTTTTAAAGAAGCTACAACTTCTTCTAAAGGTCCAATGTGGAAAGAAGCAATAAATAGTGAAATAAATTCTATATTGCAAAATCATACTTGGGAGTTAGTAGATCTACCTCCAGGATGTAAACCACTAGGATCAAAATGGATTTTTAAAAGGAAAATGAAACCAGATGGATCTATTGATAAGTATAAGGCCAGACTGGTAATAAAAGGCTACAGTCAAAAAGAATGTCTTGATTACTTTGATACATATTCTCCAGTAACAAAAATAACCTCCATTAGGATGATACTTGCTATAGCGGCCTTACGTAATTTGCAAGTATACCAGATGGATGTGAAAACAACTTTTTTAAATGGAGATTTAGAAGAATAAATCTACATGGAACAACCTGAGGGTTTTTCGAGTCCAGGACAAGAAAAGAAAGTGTGTAGATTAGTTAAGTCTTTATATGGCTTAAAACAAGCACCGAAACAATGGAATCTGAAATTTGATCAGGTTATGCTTGAAAAGGGGTTTAAAACCAATGAATGTGATAAATGCATTTACGTGAAAGAACAAAAGATGGTTATGTCATTTTGTGTCTTTACGTTGATGACATGCTTATTGTTGGAAGTAATGATAAGATGATTAAATCTATCAAAGATATGTTAAACGCCAGATTTGAAATGAAAGATATGGGTATAGCAGAGATGATACTGGGAATTAGAAATACCAAAAATTCTAATGGTCTCATTTTGAGTCAATCTAATTATATTGATAAATTCCTGGAAATATTCAATAAAGATGATTCAAATGAAGCTAGAACTCCAATAGATCAAAGTCAGCCTTTGTTAAAGAATAAAGGTGAAATTGTATCTCAATTAGAGTACACAAGGATTATTGGAAGTCTAATGTACATAATGAGTTGTACTAGACCGGATATAGCTTACGATGCTGGCAAGCTAAGCAGATATACTAGTAATCCAAGTAATGATCATTGGAAATCTATAGTGAGGTTACTGAGATACTTAAGATATACTCGGAACTACGGCCTTCACTATACAAGAGAGCCAACTGTTATTGAAGGATATACTTATGCAAATTGGATATCAGATACAAAGGATTCAAAATCCATAAGTGGTTTTGTATTCACGTTAGGAGGTAGGGCTGTGTCTTGGAAACCTTTTAAACAAAATGTAATAACCAAATCCACAATGGAATCTGAGTTTGTAGCATTAGATAAATGTGGTGAAGAGGCAGAATGGTTGCATCAATTCCTAAAGGATATTCCTCAATGGCCGAAACCTGTGCCAGGAATATGTATTTATTGTGATAGTCAATCTGCGATTGATAGAGCATAGAATAAAATGTACAATGGTAAGTCCAGGCATATACGCCGAAGACATAACACCATAAGACAACTACTTTCAACTGGTATGATTACCTTAGACTATGTTAAGTCAGGGCATAATCTTGCGGATCCTCTAACCAAAGGGTTAAATAGAGAATTAGTTGCAATGTCATCAAGAGGAATGGGATTAAATCCCATGGAATAACTTTTACAAAGGAAAACCCAACCTTGTAGATTGGAGATCTCAAAATCTAGGTTCAAAAGGACAACCTAACTGCAAAAGTAAGGTCACTTTGGGGGGTTACCCTCAAGCTCATTCCTAAGATGAAAACAGTGAGAATGAGGATAAGCTTACCGTAAAGCTTTTAATGATTTGTGTAAGAAGAATAACTCAAGCAATTCTGAATTACATAATCACCTATGTAAGAGAGAAGAGGGGCCGCTTCAAAAGGAATTGTATAGGGCACAATTCTTAGAAACTCTTACAGAACCAGACAGATGTCCACGGCCAAAATGGACATTACCACAAGAACTAAATGTCGCCAGGTAGATGCATTGTGATAATATGTCATCGTTTACATCAACAGTAGAATAGTTCAAGGACATCGCGTCTACTAATCAGCTAGTAAAGTAAACATATTTTTTCAAGGGAAGGTTCAAAGGATCATACCTACCTATCCTATGCATACATCTACCGCCGAACTCTCTTTTTTTTCTTAAAGCTTTTCTTGGGTTTCACAATTTCCATTCATGTGGGGGATTGTTGGAAAACTGATAATAATGGAGCATTTTATTGATATGTCAAAATTAGGCTTATTGGGCCTTAGTGTGTGTGAATGGAAAGTGTTATGGAAAGGAAAATTGGGAAGAGGATTTTCTCCCACATTGGTTGGATGGAGAGAAAGGAGTTAACATATATATGATGTTAACTTAGTGTAGTAGTAATAATGTACTACTAACATTATGCGTCCTCGCGCCCGCTGGGGGTGCAAATCAATCCGGATTTCACCTAGACTTGTGCGAGCCCGCGACCTGCGTACACGAATGCAGCAGCTCGATTTGGAGGGCTCACGGTAGGGTTCGGTTTTGCTTGAAATTATAAAATGTTATTTTATTTTCCAAAGCTGCTCACTTCCAATTATAAAATGTTATTTTATTTTCCAAGGCTGCTGAAACCTTTCCACTTCCAAAAACTGAAACACTTATTTCATACCATGAATGACACGTGATCTGTCATGATGAGGATGCTTCAGTTTCTCAACTCTCTCCTACATCTACTCCTATTTAAACCTTCCAGTTCTTCAACTCAGAAAAAAAACAGAGAAAATCTTCCTCTTCTACCTTGCTTATGGAAATAGAGAGTTCATACGAAATAGTTCTTAAGCAGACGAAAGTGTGGTGCATCTTGTCGTTGCTGACCGTTCTATCCTGGGAGACTAACGTTCCATTGAAACTCCAAGCACTCAACGGTGAGGGGAGGAATTAGTCTTAAGGAAACCGTGTTGAACACAGGGCTCGGTTCATCTTCATTTCATCTTTACTATTGCTGTTTGTTTTCGGTTTATTGTAATTTTTAATTCAGTCAATGAAATCAATTTTGTAACAATCGCAACAACACAAAACGCCGAATTTACTTCTCAAACGATGAACAAAGGTCGATTTTTATTGAAAATTACTTAGAAAAATGTATGTTGTAAACTTTTGTACTGTTTATATAAAAATTGACATTTTTATTACCTATGGCCGACTTAATAAAAAAATCGTCTATTCTGCCCTAACTATACACCGGCGTGCTCGCTTTCCCATGAGTACCCTTGGGAAAATGACCGGTTCTGGCCACGCTTAAATAAAATCAGAATACCCAACGGAAGACTCAAACTTTTGTTTATTGAAATTGATTACAATGCTTCTCTCTACATATAGGAGAGAATTGAGAAAATTTACTCTAAAGATAAACTCCTAAAGATAAACAACTGTTCAAATCATAAAATCTAAAATTAATCTATCATTTATTTAAAAGTAGATTCATCTAAATATAACAACTCTATCATTTTGTTGACATTCATATTTATCCCTGAATTTATCCTCTAATACCCTTCCTCAAACGTTGCTGGGGTTGGAGGCAACGTTTGCCTGTCAATGAAGAAGATGATACAACTTTTTGACACCCACGGCTTTTAGCTCCTGGCTCTTGGCTCTTTTGCCTCCCGACTCTTGGCTTTATCCCGTGGCTCTTTCTTTTTTTGTCGAAAAATCTTTTCAATTCCTCTGATGACCGCAACGTTGATTTATCATTTGCAACGAACGATGAAGTGGTTTGTCTTCATTTCTGAATCCACTGTCTTCATTTTGAATCTAACTAACCCGATAAAATGGATGCCAAACAAAATAGGGTTGTTGCTATATGAAATAAAATGATTATTTATTTATATGTAACACCTATAAATCTGGACCAAAAATGGCATAGATGCAGCTCGATTTTTTTTGTTGACACAAAATGAAAATAATAGATGCTATATGCAAGAGTATTTATTATTGAAAGAAAAACTTAAAAAAAAAACAAGTATTTGAGAACAATATAGTGCAAATTATTTATGCTGAACACAAAAAAAAAAACCTGTTTTTTTATTGGCGCAATGATGAGGACATAATATGGATGTACTGGACGACCATTTGATGGACAGAAATAAAAAATGGGATGATGGGACTAATTAAACAAATAGTGGGTTTAAAAATTAATGCATGGTATATGGAAAAATTGATCGGGGAAATTGCTGTTGGGATCATGGGCATCGTTAAAACCGGAAGAAGGATCGGGCGAGGGTTCACCAATGTTAAGACACTTGAACCCCCGCCCCTGGCTTTGATACCATGAAGAAAATCAGAATACCCAACGGAAGACTTAAACTTTTGTTAATTGAAATTGATGAAATTGATTACAATGCTTCTCTCTCTATATATGAGAGAATTGGGAAAAATTACTCTAAAGATAAACTCCTAAGATAAACAACTGTTCAAATCATAAAATCTAAAATTAATCTATCATTTATTTAAAAATAGATTCATCTAAATATAACAACTCTATCATTTTGTTGAGATTCATATTTATCCCTGACTTTATCTTCTAATAACGCTCAGCTTTGGTATTTGGAACATATTACTACAACTTAAAGATTCAAAGTGCGTAGGAAACTTTATTTCGAGACATACAACTTTGCAAAAGATGTCCAAGCCCAAATCGTCCTGTAAAACTTTCGAAATTACATTGCAAGTTCAGAAATCATATTATTAGGTCCAATCTTGGGTCTTTTTAATCACTCCAGCTCAAATTCTTCTCTTCTTCGATTTACAATGCACCGCTTCTTATATAAAATTAGAAGGACTTTATTCGCATCACATCAACATTCTAGCTGCACCACTCTATACTTCACACCACACCTAAAAGAAAAACCCTTCGTCTTCATAAATCTTTTATATTTTTCATCATAAACCTTTAAACCCCACCATCTTCATCATCGGCATCAATTTTTTCCTTCATAATCATCTTTACACAAAATACATCCATACCATACGAAAAAACTTGCTTGGAGGTTGTATAGCAAGGTTCAGTTGATGAAGGAATGGAATATAAAAACCCCAGTGGAGAAATTAAGGTTTCAAACAAAATCAATTAGAAGGTACATTTGAAATAAATATGCTATTCGACCCTGTGGGGGTCGTTTTGGGGCAGAAACGACTTTGCATGTGTTGAATTGTGTTGAATTAACCTCTTGAGGGTCGAATGTCACACATTCGACCTTCACGATTGATGATGGCCAGAGTAGACCTCGCCACGTGTCACTCAGAGAGTGGCGTCGTAATAAATAGTGGAAAAAGTATTTGGGCCAGGGGCCCCATGTTAATCAAACCTTACCTCAGGTGGTAGGTCTGTCCTGGTCCTTCCCGACTGGACCACTGCAAGGCAGCTCGGTCGTGGCGGAAGGACCTGGTCATGCAACCAAAGTCGAGACGGCCCGAGGAGCCCGGTGCATGACATCTGGGTCTTTCCTTACTTGATAATTCACACATGTGCCTATTTAATAGGATAATGATGGGAAGAATCCCGTGATTATAGGACATTGATCTTATTATTTAAACACCATCTTAATTAATTATCTCTTATGAAAGGAATTTACCCGAATTAATCCTTAGGGTTCAAGAGTCATATACTTGTCCAACAAGAAAAGAGGGCAAGACGCCTCCATATATAAACAACCCTAAGGAACTACGAAAGACTTAATTCCAATTACACAGATTGGATATGTAGGCAACTTGGTAGAAACTAACTCTCAGGCTCAATCTAAATCATATCGCAATCCCATCCCCATTGTTACTGTTCTTGATAAATCATTTTAGGAGTAATTTAGGCCCAGATTATACACTCGACGGTATCCAGCATCGTCAATTGGTGCTAGAAGGAGGGCCTCTTTCAGCGATCTCATCAAGAACAAGCAATGGCACCTCCAAAGAATACGGGGAAAAAGACCTAGGTTCAAGATCTCTAAGTCTAGGAAACAGATCCCACGGCAACGGCTAGTGGACAGACTGAAGGTGGAGAAAAAGACCCCAATGCTACCACCAGCCAGCACCAGCACCAGCAAGAAGAGGTTTTCACAGATCCTACCCAACAAGCCTTGTTGGAGGTGTTACGAAACCTTGACATGGCAGCATTCAAAAGCGAGCTGGGTTTAGCCCTAAAAGGGCGAGATGGGGACGCTCCAGAAAATAACGCTCCTCAGAACAATCAACTGCGCAAAGATGATAGAGGGGATACCATATCCTCCACTTCCAACGCTTGGAAGAGGCAGGTCAACACCCAAGCCCCGGAGGCTGCTCGGGTAGAGCTCGATGGGAAACTAGGTCGAAAGTCAGTCGATCTGTCGTTCGAGTCACCATTTTCAGAGCTGTTCTTATGTTACCCATGTCTCGAGAAGTTTAAGGTCCCTAAGTTGGAACCTTATGATGGCACAAAGGACCCCAGGATCATCTGTTTCAATACATGACGCATATGAATCTGGATTGCGTTGCCGAGGAGATAAAGTGCAAACCTTCCCCGCACTACTCACAGGCAGGGCCCGCAAGTGGTTCAGGAAATTGCCACCTCATTCAATTCCTAACTTTGAGACGCTGCCTAAGAAGTTTCTGCAATCGTTTGTCACGGCTAAGCCATTTCAAAGAAACACTACCTACCTCCTCACTATCTGGCAGAGGAAGGAGGAGACGAAATTGCAGTACCTGAAGAGGTTCAATGAAGAATCAAGGCAGGTCAGGAATGCCGAGGAGCATCTCTTGATCACCTGATTCGTAGCAGGTCTACGAGAAGGCCGGTTATACGCTAAGTTAAACAGTAAACTTCCCCGGTCTATGGAAGAATACATGGAACTGGCTTGCAAATATTGCCAGGGTGAAGAGGCTAACCGCCTAAAAAGGGAAACATAGGGCTCCAAGAAAGACAAGGATGACAAACCCGACATAAAGCGCAAGACAGTAGGGGATCGAGTTGCAGTGCCGGTATCAGACCGGCGGGGAAAGAAATGTGCACTTCAGGAAAGGGATTTCATCTCTTTAAATAGATCAGCGAACAGGTCCTCGCTATAATGCAAAAAGGCATAGCCCGAGTCCCGCTACCCATGAGAGGTCCTCAGGAGAAAAGAGACCAGACCAAATACTGCAAGTACCATGAAGATATTGGACACGGCGCAGAGCATTGCAGAGACTTGCAAAGGGATATTGATGCTACTGTCACGGAGGCGAAGTTGGATGAGGTCATAGACCGATCACAAAACACGGAGCCCGGAGAGAGGAGAGAGTTCAAGAGAGGAAACTTCGGTCAGGACCAAAGCCGACGTGATGACTACCACTGTAGAAGAGATCAGTCCTCGGGTCCCGACGGGCAAGTCGATAACCGCCCCATCAACACGATCAACACGATCTCAGGTGGCCCGAGCACCACTTCCCAACCAGAGGAAAAGAACAATAGCAGGTCAGCTATTCCCCCCAACTCCAACAAAAGACAAAGGCATTCCGGAGAGGTAATTTACGATCCTTGGGACCCTTTGCCCTAGTCACTAACAACGAAGGGCTAGTTATTGAAGTGGTAATTAACAAGCATACGGTGAAGCGTATCTGCGTCGATATGGGTAGTGCGGTCAACATGCTATACTACAGCGTTTTTCAATCCATGAAGCTGAGAGATGCCGAGTTGACACCTGTCTTGGCTCCGCTATTTGGGTTCACGGGACTCCAGGTCACCCCATAGGCATGATCAGATTGCCAACCACTTTTGTACGAGAACCAAAGGACGACCTGCATTGATAGATCTCCGAGCAGTGATCTCCCCGGCTCACATAAGTATGAAGTTTTCAACACCACATGGATCGGTGGAGATTAAAGGTGACGTTGAAACAGCCAGGAGCTGTTACACGGCCTCTGTTAATAGAAAAATGACAGTACAGCAAGTATCGGTGGAAGAGCTACTTCCGGAGGACGAAGAGGGCTGGTCTTCGGAAGACAGGGTCGATGAGGTAAGTCTATGGAAAGATCTAGAATATTTTAACTCTGAATGTCAGGTCATGGATCCCAGATCAGCAAAAAGAAGAACTTGTCAAAGTACTGAGAGAGTTCAGAGATGTGTCGCGTGGAGAACAGAAGACATGCTAGGTCTATCACCCGAGCTGGCCATGCATAAACTCAACATCGACCCGAGTAGGAGACCTGTTTGGAAAAAGAAGAGGCAATTCGCAAAGGACAGAATGGAGGCCATTCAGGGAGAGGTAGAAAAGCTGCTCGAGGCAAACATCATACGGGAGGTATTCAACCCGAGCTGGCTAGCCAACCTGGTACTTGTAAAAAAGCCAGATGGAAGTTGGTAGATGTGTGTGGACTTCACCAACTTGAATAAAGCCTGTCCTAAAGACTGCTATCTGCTTCCCAAGATCGACAGGTTAGTTGACTCAACTGTAGGTTTTGAAATATTTGCATTTCTAGACGCGTACAAGGGGTACCATCAGATAGCCATGGACCCTGAGGATGCATAAAAAACCGCATTTATTACCGAGCTGGGCACATTCTGCTATGTCATTATGCCATTCGGGCTCAAGAATGCGGGAGCCACCTACCAGAGAGCGGTAAACAAGATTTTCGACAAACAAATTGGAAAATGTATGAAAGTTTATGTAGATGATCTCCTGATCAAGAGAAGGTCTCTTGACCAGTACATATTAGATGTCCGAGAAGTGTTCAACGTGCTAAGACAGACTCAAATGAAGCTCAACCCCAAAAAATGTACATTTGGGGTCAGGTCGGGAAAATTCCTGGGATACATGATCTCCAAGGAAGGCATCAAGGCAAATCCAGGAAAAATTGAAGCATTGAGATTAATGCCGCCCCCAAGGAGCATCAAAGAAGTGCAAAGACTGACAGGACGCATGGCTGCCCTGAACAGGTTCTTGTCTAGATCGGCACAGCGTGCCTTACCATTCTTCAAGGTCCCTAGGAAGAAAAGTCCTTTCCAGTGGAATGAGGACAACCAAAAAGCATTCAAGGATCATAAGGCTTATTTAGCCGAGCTGCCAACCCTGACATCTCCTTAGGAAGGAGAAAATCTGCTAATATACTTAGCAGTTGTTGAAGAAGCAATCAGTGCAGTCCTAATCAGGAATGAGGACAATATACACAGACCAATATTCTATGTGAGCAGAGCTCTGCATGGACCAAAAGTCTGGTACAATAACGCCAAGAAGCTAGCTTTGGCTTTAGTACACGCCTCAAGGAAGTTGAGGCCGTATTTTCAAGCGCACCCAATAACCGTGGTGACTGATCAACCTTTACGACAAATACTAGCTCGGCCAGACACATCCGGACGGTTAGCAAAATGCGTTATAGAACTTGCAGAGTATGATTTGGACTTCCAACCCCAAACTGCTGTGAAGGCTCAAGCTTTGGCAGACTTCTTGGCCGAGGGAATTTCAGTGGACATTGAAAAAGATCAACCAGTCAGGCAAGCCGTGTTTTGGACCCTGTACGTGGAAGGCCTCCTGCTCATAAGTCCGAAAGGAGAAGAGTTTCCCTACGCCTTAGGTTTCCAATTTAAGGCCACTAACAATGAAGCAGAGTATGAGGCCCTGATCACCGGCATCCGACTAGCCAGCAAGCTTGGTGCTGCCGATTTACAAGTATTCAGTGATTCCCAACTCGTAGTTAATCATGTCAAGGGGGAGTATGAAGCGAAGGAGGAACCAACGAAGAAATATTTAACTGTAGCCAAAACTGTACTAAGGAATTTCAAGTCAGTCCAGATCGAGCAGGTTTCTCGGTCTCAGAACAAGCGAGCTGACGCCCTTTCAAAGCTGGCTTCCAATTTCTTCTCAGACAAAAAAGTCTTGGTATAACAACTTGCTGAGCGAAGCTATGTCCAGGACGAAGTTCCACCAGTCACTCAACAAGCTACATGGATGGACCCCATTGTATCCTATCTCAAACATGACATTTTGCCACCGGACAAGTCTCAAACCCGTAAGATGAAGCTACTGGCAAGCAGGTATTCCCTTTTTTAATGAGGTTCTATACGGACGATCTTTTACATCCTCTTGGCTTAGATGTGCTTCAAAAGAAGAAGGAAATTATCTCCTTAGAGAAATTCATCTTGGTATCTGCGGAAATCATGCGGGTGCGCGAACCCTGACAAGAAAATGTCGTCTGTTTGGGTACTACTGGCCCATTATGCAGGCTGACGCAAACGACTTAGTCATGAGGTGCAAGTCATGCCAGGTGCATGATAACTTGACTCATCGACCATCACAGGAAATGATTCCCATAGTCTCTCCTTGGTCTTTCTATCAATGGGGGGTAGACCTGGTCGGACCCCTTCCTTGAGTCCCAGGTAATCTGAGGTTCCTCCTTGTAGCAGTTGATTATTTTACTAAATGGGTAGAGGCCGAGGCCCTAACTACCATCACTTGCAATGCCATACAGAAATTTCTATGGAAAAACATTGTTTGTAGATATGGTATACCCAAGACCCTGATATCAGACAATGGTACCCAATTCGTAGATAGCACAGTCAGGGCATGGTGAGCCAAGCTGCCAAGCTGGGATAACCCAACATTTTGTTAGGAAATCTAAGCGGGAACGCAGTGGAATTCAAAATTTTGATTTACCCAAGATCGACTTCGTTTAAGCAATAAACAATAAGCTAGTACACGGTGGTTACCTTGGTTGATCTAAAAGATCGATGCTTTGACCGTAAGGAGAGTAGTTGTGCACGGAGCCGCCCAAGCGTTCTGCCTCTACCGTTAGTCCACACGAACAACCCACCGGAATCCACCATTGGATTGTTACTAAAAAAATCCGTTGCTAGACCGAATTTTTCTCTCTCACAAAATCTCTCCTAAGAAGCTCTTTATTTTTCACAAGAACTTTTAGCTCTTGGAATTATGATGTACTAAACGCTAGTCAACCCCTCCTTTAAATAGAGTGTGGTGCGCCCCTTGTGATTCCCAATCTGATTGGGATTAGCTTCCTAGTAGATTGAGGAGAAAGAAAACATTTTCCTAATAAATTAAGGAAAATATAATTGATTGATTTATCTCATTAATATTCAATATCTTATATTCAATATTTCCAATATATTGTCAATATCTTATATTGACTATATTTATCTTATTATCATAAATCAATTTACACATATGTATATATCACATATATATTACACAAATATAAATATAAATATAAATATATATATATATATATATATATATATATATATATATATATATATATATATATATATATATATATATATATATATTGGAAACAAATGTGCACAAGCACAATCTAAGTGCAAGTCACGCATGTGACTATATATATTTATATATTAATATCTTATATTAATATATGGTATTCACATTAATTAAATTGCACAATCCAAGTGTATCTTTATACACAATAATAAATGCGCCCATATAGTCAATATTTTGGCATCCGGTGCATTCTTTCATTAATAAATATAATTAATATCTTGTATTTCATTTATTCATAATAAATAAGTACAACCATATTAATTTACCACTATAACATTTACAGCATGAGATTAACTTTCCTTATTTGGTTATCATCTATAACCACATTTTATTCCGGCTAGATGTTCATATGTGTGTGACCCGATAGGCTTCCGAATATGTTGGCCATAGACACAAAGTGCAATTTACGAAAATGCCCTTCATGCCTAACGGTCACGGGATAGCTTCTAGCAAAACACCGTGACCCCCAATCATCGGAAGAGTCAAATGCAATGACTACTACCTTTCATGTGAAATAGTTACCGTGTAAATTACAATCATATCGCTGTAATAATATCTATACGGTCGTACGTCGAGTGTCAAACATTAATGACCGTATCTTATAATCTGGATATCATGCTCTCTCGAAGTAACTCATTTACTTCCACTTTGCAAAGATTCACGAGAGTAAGACATTCCTTATAAGAAGGCCCTTTCGGATATTCACCCTGCTGATAGAGTACAAGATTTCCAGATGACCAAACATGTATACTTTGCATGCTTCAGTGTCACACCAAATCACTACCGCATGATCGCCCCGTGTCTAGGGGAAACCTCAATAGTGTCAAAGCATGACAATCCACACCGTGATGCCATGTAGACTCCGGTCCTAAGGATAATTACAAAACTGCCACATAGTGTGACACTTAACAATGTAAGTGGGTCAGTCTAACATACGCATTCTCTAATACACGTCCACGTACAGTCCAAGGGTCTCTACACTTCGATAGATGAGATCTATCCCTACCCTAAAGACAAAAGACATCTAATACGTGCTATCATGTTTGTACCATCAATGCCCTGTTAAACAGTACATCAACCTAGAGACATTTAAGTATCAAACTTATTAAAGTGATTAGAGATCTCATCAACCATAATCGCCTATTATGGTTTCTCTATCACAGTTTAATACTAAGGACGTTGTCATGTAACAATTCACAATTGGTTCTTTAAAAGAACGTATATATGACAACAGAAAAGCCATTTAATATATGTATAAACACAAAGAAGTAGTAGAAATGATACGACCCGCTCGGATCCGGTCCAACCGATTGGGTTTAGGGCACTATTTCAACACATTTTATGTCGTTGGCCATCCGCAAGCTAATGGCCAAGTGAAGCAAACAAACTGATAGGTCAAGTTCGGTTTTAAGAAGATACTAGAAGAAGAGGGAGAGAATTGGGTTGAGCACCTACCCAACATACTTTGGGCGTATAGGACTCGCCAAACTCAGCAACGGGTGAAACACCTTTTTCCTTGGCTTATGGATGTGAGGCAGTTATCCCTGCAGAAATCGGACTCCCTTCCCTGAGGACCGAGCTCCATGCCCAGTCAGATCAAGTTAGTGAACTCTGGCAGGCCAAGGATAACCTGGAAGAAGCCAGAGATGTGGCCTATATCCGAATGGCTAAGTACAAATAGAAGATATCTCAGTACTATAACTCCAAAGTCAAGCATTCCTACTTCAAAGAATGAGATCTAGTGCTGCGAAAGAATGAGGTCAACAGGCAGGGTCCTTTAGGCAAGCTCGACATGAACTGGGAAGGCCCCAACAAGGTGGTCAAAGTTCATGGAAAAGTCTCATACCAGCTGGCTGATGCAAGAAGTAGGACCATACCTCGCAGTTGGAATGCCAATTATCTCAGAAAATTTTATGTCTAGGACAGGTGCCGGACTTGTTTTATTTTCTTTTCAGTTCAGTATTGCTAGTTTCAATAAAGATGTAATCACACATCACCACCTTTTAATGAAATTTTCTTTTTCATGAGTATGACATTGTTAAATATAGCCCTTCAAGGGAAAATCGAATTGAGTAATGCAGGTTAGACTCAGAAAGTTTGCATACCACAAACTTCCCGAGTCTGCAGGTCAGGCCAAAATTTAACTAAGTACTGCATGTCAGACTCAGAAAGTTTGCATACCACAAACTTCCCGAGTCTGTAGGTCGGGCCAAAATTTTAACTGAGTACTGCAGGTCAGACTCAGAAAGTTTGCATACCACAAACTTTCTGAGTGTGTAGGTCAGGCCAAAATTTTAACTGAGTACTGCAGGTTAGACTCAGAAAGTTTGCATACCACAAACTTCCCGAGTCTGTAGGCCAGGCCAAAATTTTAACTGAGTACTGCATACCATAAACTTCCCGAGTCTGTAGGCCTGGCCAAAATTTTAACTGAGTACTGCAGGCCAGACTCGGTAAGTTTGCATACCACAAACTTCCCGTGTCTGCAGGTCAGGCCAAAATTTTAACTGAGTACTGTAGGTCAGACTCAGAAAGTTTGCATACCACAAACTTCAACATCAAGCATACAAAGCACAAAGAGCTCAAAATCAAAAACCAAGTATGCCATCCACTACACTAAGTAATGTATGCCATGCTGGTGGGATGCACGGGGTACCAGGTAAGTACTTAAGCCCAAAATAAATTTCAAAATAGAAATGAAAACAAAAGTACAGTGGGCAGAGCACAACAAACATCCAGAAAACATACAAGTTTTTCAGAAATTCCATAAAACAAAATGTTTCTTAACAACACAAGTAAAGGTAATCAACTCTAGGCTCCAGGATTTTGCTCTGTTGAGGAAGGAGCCAGCTCAGTACTTTGAGGGACATGTCAGCGCTTAGCATACTTAGCCCCGATGTCTTCTCCTTCCTTAAACTCTCTCAGGCGGTCATCATAGATCTGACCTGCACCCGCCTTGTACATGGTTCGATAATGAGGTAGTTCAGGAAGAACCAGCTCGGCACATTGCTGTTTGGCCTTATCAACCACAACAGTATAACCATGCTGCATGACTGGGTTCAGTAGGACATTCAGAGCTTGAGCAAGGTGGTCAGAAGACTTATACTCATGGACAGCCTGAGCAGTCCGTTCAGAGAGGGAAGCCTCTAGCTCATTCTTTTCAGCCCGGATCCGGGTCAAGTGCCGGCCCATCTCAGACGTCTCCACGGTGTTCTTGTCAGAGGCTGCCCGGAGCTCCGCAGCACACTAACTATGAACTCTTTCCAGCTCAGCTTCATCTGCCTCTTTAGGGCCTTCATCTCCTCATCCTTAGCCTTGGAAGACTCCTTATGCCTCTCCCGGCTCGATCTTAACTCCTCAATGCTCTTCTTTTGAGCTTCTTTAATGGCCGATGACTCAGCGAGTCTTTGCATAAATTCTGACCAATTTGGGCTCCCCGGAAAGGTTAAAAGATTACAAAAGAGTAAAAGTACATAAAAGGTCAAGACACCAAAAGATGACTTACCACATCAGCTAGCACCTGGTCGGATAATTCAGCTAGACGTCCTTGACCCACTGGTGCGTCTTCCTCTGGATCAACGTCCTCGATCTCTTCAACAGGATGGGGAACCGTCTTGTTTTTCTTTGATTTACCCCTTCGAGGGGTGTCAACGATCACCACTTGCTTCCTCTTCTGAAGCTGGAACTCCTCTCTCTCTTTCTATTCTTCCTCAATATCCTCCACCTCCATCGGAATGGCCTGAGAAGAGAAGATATGAGCATCCTCAGGGAGCTCAGACAGGATCCTGGTCGCCTCAGGATTCAGCACGTTCCCGGCAGAGTGAGTAGCACCCAGGTCGGTGCTCATATCCTGTTCAGGATGGGATTCAACAGGAACTTCCTCCTCATCATCGACATCAGCAACCAGCTCAGCAAAAGATGACACTGTCAACAGTAATGCATAAGGGTCAGTACAATTACTCCGTACACAGAACAAATGAGAGAATACAGCAAGTAAAAACCCTACGGATTTTATATTCTTTTTTAGTTAGCTCCATGTAAGGGTCAGGCACATCAGTAGGTAATTGGACAGACTCAATCAGAGCAGATGAGTAATTCTTCATGCGGATGTAGATGCCACTCTTCCTAATGTCATCTATCAACTTCTTATCAACATCTGTAGGCCTGGGGTCGCTTCTTAGGTCGGCAGTATTCCATCTACCCAAGGTAAGTTCTACCTCGGGGCAGATAAAGAAAAACCGGGACTTCCACCCTTTGTATGAAGCCTCTCCTTTCTCGATGAATTGGACCTCTCTTAAGAACTCTCCTCGACTAGGAAAGCAGTAATAACCAGCCTTTCCGGAACCTGCTTGCACTAGTAGATTAGTCGAAAGTATTGGACGGTGAAAGGGATGCAAGCACATCGACACCAGATAGAGAAACCCACTATCACCCTTATACCGTTCGGAGCGATCTGGGCAAGCCCCAAACCATAATGTTCTAGAACAACTAGTAAAGCATACACATCGGAAAGCTCATGCCACAAATGAATTGCTCTTTGTAGACGGCACAGTAACCGGCCGGAGCCTGGTAGGCATAAACCCCGGGGGCTGGAACTATGGGTTTGAACAAGGGATTCTCCAGTTTGTACTGTTTAAGAAGGGAGGCTAGGTCCTTCTTGGTTAACTTAGAGTCGATACCATCACAAACGGCTTGAGACTTCAAAGCCATGTGTGCTTTTAAGGTCAGAACGAATTTTGAAGTACCAGAGGAACGTTGAGGGCCATTGTAGGACGGATCATACTGGGGGGGCTAGAACCAAGTGTTCGAATCCCCTACGATTGATTAAAGGTTTGGAAACAGAGTTTTCAACCGGTGGAAGAACAGGTTTCTCGGAGTTAACCCTAAAATATGAGGACTCACTTTCTGATTCTAATTCAGACTCAAATAAGGCTTCGATCGAACTATCAGTCAGAATTACTGGCTCACTCATTAACAATACAGAAACGAAAATGGAGAGGTCAGGGACTGCTTACTTGCTTTTGAAGAAGATGAAAGCTAGAATGGCAACCATCCGACTTTGATTCCGGATTTAAATGGAGGGTTGTAACGTCTGAAGAGACGTGACAAGACTAGGGAGTTATAAGTCCCAAAAAGTAGTATGGGGAAAACTGCCCCATCATTAAATATGGATTTTGTTTCTAAATATGTTACAAGAGTAATCTTGAATTAGTAAATTGTAAGTATGTTCTGTGTACACTTATGAATATGGATTTTATTTCTAAATATGATAGAAAATAGATATTGAATTAATATTTTGCGGGTATATTCTATCGTTATCAAAAAAATTGGATTTTGTATTTACATATGTTAGAATAATGATGTTAAAGTAAGCTTGTGTTTGTTTTGCAAGATGTTTTTTTTAGGAGTTTTTTTTCATCACATCACCAATCATTTCTTACAATTCTCACACCAATCAAATCTTCAACTACAAATAAAAAAATATTAAATCATCTCTCATCATTTCACTTTATCAACTTTATTACTTTTTTACCATTATTTTATTCATTATTCTACTTTATTTCACCAATCATTTCATAATCTACACCAATCATTATTCTACTTTATTTTACCCCATCAACTTTCTAATCATTACTTCAATCACTTTATCTAAAAAAAACTCCCAAAAAAACTCCAAAAAAAACTTCAACCCAAAACAAACGGAGCATAACATTTTGTAAATATATATTCAAAAGAAAAGGAAAACTTCAAACTAAAAAGGATTCTTCGGCGAAAGCCCCAACAATTTCAATGCCAGCCCCGTAACCGTGGGTATAAGACTGTCTCCAATAAGAAACTTATACAGCCCTCTAAAACTAAATTTCAAGTATTTTGAACACACTCAACCTTGCAATGGCAAACTTACATGTCTCTCTATACTTTAAATCTGTTACTTATTACTCTAAAACTCAAGTCTCTTCTCAAGTGAACAGTGGCATCTCTGTAGTTAAATTTTCTTCTCTCTCCTCTTCTACTACTCCTAATTTCTTCTTCCTACCTGCTGTGTTGCTTAATTTTAACCAAATTTCAGAATAAAAAAAGTAATCTTCATTCCTTTCTTTTATTGTTGTTATTATTATTATTATTATTATTATTTTATTTTTTATTTTGCACTCTAACATATATAGTTTAAATTAAGTCCATATTCTCGGCTAACAGCAGTTAAGCGGGGAGGTTCTTCATTCATCATAGCATGACATGAAATTTGTTTCTTGTAATTTATTTTTGCTATTTTAAAGATGGTTCAATTTTCATTTTGCAGTTCAAAGATGTTTTGGTTTGAATTGTGCAGGAAATTTATTCCGTTTAAAGAGTGGTGTAGAAGCTTGTCGCCGGAGACGAAATGCTCTGTGCCGGAGACGTTGCAATCGACCAAAAGTGTTTGGTGGGTATATATACATGTGGAAAAAAGTAACATGTATTGATAATTAATATGAAAGAAAAAAAATGTTTTAAGAGGTTGGTATAAAGGGTAGTTGTTGGAGTTGATTGATTTATAAAGTGTTTGAAAAGTGTAACTGGAACAGAAAACGATATAGTTAGAGGGTGATTTAAAGTGTTATTATTGGAGATAGTCTAAGTCTATAGATTAACCAACGTTGAGTTGCTTTGAATGACGGCAGCTAAACGGTGAACATGCAGAACAATTTGGGGATCCTTTTTATGGGCCTTTTTCATGGCAAATTATTGGGCCTTAGTATATTTTGTTGTTGGAAGCTGCAGATTTTTTTTTTATTTTTCTTTATTTCATCAATTAGGTTGTAGCTTTTGTTAAATGTTTGGGTCATATAATGTGTATTAACACATTAAAAAACCTATTGCAGTTAAAAAAAAAAAAAAACCTATTGCAGTACAATGGTAGTCCTATTTTTTTATTTTCTTTTATTTTATCAACGATAGTCTTTTTTTTTATCGCCAATATATATGTAACATTCGAACAGTGGTATATTGTGGTAATTGCATTTATTTTACGTCTTTACATGAATTAGTTAAATCAATTTGTATTTATAAAGTCATGCATGTTAGTTTAGTGTGCCAAACCCGATCAGGTTGAACCAGATCCGACTGGGTCGGATCATATAGTATCTATTTCGGTATTGTAAACCTTATCATTATGAATAATAATTTTGTTATTATACATTTGTTTATTTAACAAACCAATTCGATATAGTATATATATGATAATGTCCTTAGTATTCAACCATGATAGAGAAATCATAATAGTGATTATGGATAATGAGATCTCGATTCACAATAAATAGTTTCATACATGAATATCTCTTGTCGTATGTATTATTAAATAGGACATTAACAGTACAGTTAGACTATCATGTATTGCTTTTCCTCTATTTTATGAAGATAGAGATAGATCTCGTTTAATAGAATGCAGGGACACTTGGACTGTATGATGGATGGATCTACCTTTGTGGGGGGAGGAGGCACTCGCCCCCTTGGATCTGAAAAAAGCTATTATATATATTATGTATTTTTTTGCCCTCCGCTGAAATTTATATTTACCCCTATCGTCTCTATAATAATCAGGTAAATTGACTTTAAATTTTTATCATGTAAAATAAAATACATAATCATTATTGAATGATACATCTAAACAAATACTAATAAGATTTTTCTTATGAAAAGTAAAAATACTAATGTGTGAAATGTTTTGATACGCCATGCCCTAAAAAGAGCCCACGAATGCCTAATTGGGCCTGTACGTAGGCCCACAAAGCATAGGTTCTTTGGCCTACATGGTCAGCACCTTCATAAGCCGGATCGGGCCAGGCTATAATCCAGCTCGCCCAACGTCTAGCGATATTTTATCATGGCAGGGCAAACGAGCGTCGATCTACAAAGCCTTCAACCTGCCCTTTACAGGTCGACGAGAAGCACCGAGTGGCGATCAGCTTGCCCCTCAGATCACAGTCTGACCCGACTCGGAGCAAGCACGCTAAATCAAGCAACATGAGTTAAAGCTCGACGGTTACAAGCTGACAATATACGACAGTTACCATGAAGCCTGCTCAATCAAAAGTTGTCATGTCAGCCACGTAGTTAATCATGTTTATTTCTCCTTAATACTCTCTTGTAATTGTTGTCTCTTGTGCCTATAAATAGCGGTACCGTTCCTTTGTAAAGGACACGTCATAATCCACAAAAACAGACACGTCATAATCCACAAAAACAGACAGCATCTGCCAATTTGTCAACAGATTATCTTTCCATTTACAGCTTTGTTACCTTTATAGAAATCTTCATAATAATCATCATTATTTTGCTAGATATCCACTGCGAATCCACTAAAAACCGTATTGTGATATATCTGACAATATAAGTTTTTTTTTCCTCTCAAAACATTGTTCTCAAAGTGTGAAATATTTATTTATGTGAGTAGAATGATTATTGTGTTTGGATAATACGATATATAATAGCGTTTTTATCCAATATATATCGTACAATGTATAATAGTGTTTATTCTCAATATATAGTAGTGTTACTCCTCGAATCCAATAGGGCGGAATAAAAGTATTCTTTATTTGCATCACTGCGATTCAACCGATACACAACACTGCCTTTGCACCGCACCAAAACAACCTTCAGTAAGTCGTTTTCTAAGTCAATGATCGAATTTTTGAAGGTCGATTATGAGAATCGACTTTAGAAAAGTCGATTTTTGACTCAAAAATCGATTTTCTAAAGGTTGATTTTGTGTTTCCATCTTGGAGCACTGGTAGAATCGATGGAGTGCAAATAATAAACCCCCTAGTATATTGTTAGGAAATATACGCGGGAACACAACGGAATTTAAAATTTATTTCCTTTTAACCAGGATCGACTTCGTTTAAGAAACAAGCATAAAAGAAGTAGACTAAGAGAAGACCTTGGATGATCTAAAATAGATCATCGCTTTGTCTACGGTTGTAGTTTCTGCACGAAGCCGCTCAAGCGTTCGGCCCTACCGTTGATCCACATGAACAACCTGCCGGAATCCCATCATGGATTGCTACTAGAAAAACTCGGTTGCTAGAACGACATTTTCTCTCTCTCAAAACTCTCTTTAGGAAGCTCTCATTATTTCTAGTAAATTAGAATTATTATAATTGTGATGTACAAATGAGCTTGACACCCACCTCCTATTTATAATGAAGGTGATGCCTCGATGTAGTCTCAATCTGATTGGAAGAAGCTTCTTAGTAGATTGGGGAGAAAGAAAATATTTTACTAGTAAAATAAGGAAAATATATATTCTAGATTTATCTCATTTAATTTAATATCTCATATTAAATAAATCCAAGATATTGTCAATATCTATATTGACTATATTTATTTTGTTACCATAAATCAATTTATACAAATCTATTAATATCTAATATTAATATATAAT
The DNA here is from genome assembly GCA_024500145.1 of Gentiana dahurica var. dahurica. NCBI lineage: Eukaryota > Viridiplantae > Streptophyta > Magnoliopsida > Gentianales > Gentianaceae > Gentiana > Gentiana dahurica. The sequence goes on along the minus strand of CM044899.1, from coordinate 24,690,107 downwards.
AATATCATTAATTAATTTGCATAATCCAAGTGTATTTTATACACTATTATATAAATCCCTTGTAGCCAAAAATTGGCTTCCGAATATTCTTAATTAATATAATACTATGATTAATTAATTACAAAGTACATGTATATCATATATACATATATATTTAACCCATACATTATATATATATATATATATATATATATATATATATATATATATATATATATATATATATATATATATATATATATATATATATATATATATAATCTACATAATTAATATCTTGTATTTAATTTATTCATAATAAATAAATATCACAATATTAATTTATCACTATAACACTTTATAGTCGAGATATAACTTTCCTTATTTGGTTATCACTATAACCGTATTTTAATCCGGCTAGATGTTCTTATGTGTGTGACCCGATAGTCTTCGAATATATTGGCCGTAGGCACAAAGTGCATTTACTAAAATACCCTTCATACCTAACGATCACGGAATAGAGTCTAGCAACACACCATGACCCCCAATCATCGGAAAAGACAAATACAATGACTACTACCTTTCATGTGAAATGGTTACCGTGTAATATGTATCACTATGACAATATCCATACGGTCGTATCTCGAGTGTCAATACATTAACGGCCGTATCTTATAATCTGGATATCAAGCTCTCTCGAAGTTACTCATTTACTCCAACTTTGCAAAGATTCACGAGAGCTCGACATTCCTTATAAGAAGGCCCATTTGGATATTTACTTATGTTCATAAGATACGCGATTCCCGACGAGCAACATGAATCCTACGCATGCTTCAGTATCACACCCAATCACTACCGCATGATCGCCCCATGGCCAGGGGAAACCTCAATAGTGTCAAAGTATGACAATGCACACCGTGATGCCATGAAGACTCCGGGCTCAGGATAATTACACAACCACCACATAGTGCGAAACTTAATAAGTAAGTGAGTCAGTCTAACGTATGCATTATCTAATACACGTCCACGTACAGTCCAAGTGTCCATACACTATGATAGACGAGATCTATCCATATCTTCAATAAGTTAGAAGACATCTAATACGTGTTAGTCTAATCGTACTATTAATGCCCTGTTTAATATCACATACTGTTTACGACTAATTTTGTGGTTTATATCGAGTTATTCCGTAACAATATCTTCCGTGTTTTAGTGTTTTTTTATTATAGAAAATCACTTGCTAAAAGGATAAATTGGAAGAATGGGTTTAGAATTTATTAAAGTGTGAAAATCGAGCTATTTATGTGGTTTTTATTTATTTATGTACGATTTTACACTTTGCTCGTTCTATCGCCTTGTAGGTATGCTTGCATGTTGTGAAAGGAGCTAGAACGGTGTTTGATTGAAGATTAAAGGAAGGAGAAAGATGCAAGTTTGAGATTGGCATGAAGGTTTACATGGCTGAACTGGCGTCCATTGCATCCGTCCAGTGGACGGGCGTTTAAAGCACCAGACGGGCGTCCAGAAGGCTTATTCGATTCAAAGAAGAAAGGTCCCAGGTGGACGGGTGTCTGAATATATGGACGAGCGTCCAGGAGCAGGATTTTGATTCAGAGTCTTATGATTTTGGCTAAACGGGCGTCTGGTGAGACTCGGCCCGACTCGGTAAAGTTTCTACGCAGCATGGACGGACGTCTGGAACAAAGTCAAGATCCTTGGACGGGCGTCCAACAAACCGGACGGGCGTCCTTTGGCCGACTTAGCAGAACCGACCTAGTTTCCTATAAAAGCAACAGCGCCCCAAACCCTAAAAACAGATCAGACCGCATCATAAAAAATCAGAATTACATAGCAGCCGTATATTTCCTAGAGCGAACTCAAAGATGAACTCTTCCATCCCAACAATCATGATCACCAATATGATTGTTGGCTAAGCAATTCGTGGTGGGACAACGGAGGAAACCAATCAACAACTACACCAACTAGAGGATTTTTAGCTACGTCTTTAGTGAGTTAAATTTATGGTTTTTCATCAATTGAATGTTGTGATTTATCGTTTATGTTTTATTGAATCGAGAGATCGATGGAACTTCTTTTCTGATTGAATTTATATGAGAATATTGTTCAAGCTTTGATCTTTTCAATTGATGCAATTATTTGTGATTCAAGAGATTGTTCATGATTAGTTGAGTAGAGTATTGGAGACAATCTCATGATCGTGTTATGCATGCTAGTTTAGTTTTGCTTGAGGAAGAAAACGGAACCCCAGAAATTGATTAATGAGATTTAATCGAATTCGTGATTTGATCATTACTAAAAATCGTATCTTTAGCGCGCAATCTAGTTGGGGTTGGTTGGTTGATTGGTGGATTCTCGTTGCCTTGCCGTTCTTTTAATTATTTGATAAACCGATTCGTTCATATCAACTTTTGTTGCTAAGTTTAGTTATTTTAAAAACCCTAGTTTTTACCTGCTGTTTTCTGCATATTTTCTGTTTCCAGAACGTTATCGGACTCCCGTCCACATCAGTGAACGCCCGTCCAGTGTCGTTTTTTGTTCTATTTTCTGCTATTTTCTTTTTCTAGTCATAGTTTCTAGATTATAATTAATATATACCTTGGTTTTAGATAATAATTTGTGACATAATCGATACAATAACTGTACTTAATCCGATAGGCATTCGATTCCCTTAGGACGACCCGGTAACACCTTTACTACGAGCCTTGCACTTGGGGTGTTCCGGTAATTATAAATTTAAAACGAGTTTTTACCGAACAAGTTTTTGGCGCTGTTGCCGGGGAATCGGTAACGGTTGTCGGATTCTTCGTAGTGCAGTTTTCTGTGTCGGCAGTATTTTGGCCATAACTTTCGGCTCGAGTGTCAGTTTGGCGCGCAGGACCCCAATTCGGAAAGCTCGTTCCGACGCCGACGACGTGGCAAACGCCTATGGCCGTTCGACACCGTTTTCGAGGTCAAAATCCATTGTTTTCCCTTCCATTTTAGCCCTAGAAGATTTCAACACGTTTTTTTTCACCGTCTTAGTGTTTTTCCTGTTTTATGTTTTTCGTAGGTAGGTTTCTTTTCCTGTTTCTGTTTCTATATCTTTTCTAAATTAAAAAAATAGTAAGAATAAAAGTTTAAAAAAAAAATTAATAATAAAAAATAATAATAATAAAAAGAAACTTTCTGAACGGGCGTCCAGCATTTGAACGCCCGTCTGCCCCCCAATTTGTCTTCTAAACGCTAGTTCAGTGACCTGAACGAGCGTCCACTTCCAGAATTTCCCCTGAACCAGCGTTCACTCATACCGAACGCCGGTTCAATCTCTTGAATTGTCACCTCTCTCCTTCTCTCTTCTCTCTTTCTAAACCTCTAAACCCTCTAATCTTCTCTACATTCGTTCTCATCAACCCTAAGGTTGATTTCTTCCTGTTCTGCTCTTCTGGTTTATGCAAACCAGGAGTAAGAAGGGACCTCTTACATTTAATCCCGAACCTGAGCGATCTATTCTCAGGAGGAAGCTCTTCCCTAATCCGGACATTATGGCTAACGAAGTTCAAAGTCCAGATCCTCAAGCCCAAATGAATCTGATCCTTCAACAGATGCAGGCAATACAACAACAACAGAATCAACAAGCTGGGATAAATAATCAATTTCAACAGTTTCGTCAGAACCAGCAACAAGGACCGTTACTTGCTCAAATGGAAGTAATTAGCAAGCAGCTAGCCAATTTACAAATGCAGCAGCAACAAGGACCGTCAGATGTGAACTACCTGGGAATGCAGGCGGGAAATGAGACGAATGAGGAAGTGAATTTAATGGAGAATCATAACCAAACCTTCAGAAACTTCAATCAGGACCAGAATCATTCCGGATTTCAACGTCCCAATCTTAATCAAGCCAATGCACCACCTGGCCCATCCAATTCAAAACCTCCTTTCAACTCAAGTTATCAAAGACCACCTCCGGGGATGGTTAATCAATCTCACAATCCTAACTCCCAAAGACCTCAAGGTGGTTGGAATCAAAACCAACATCATAACCAAACCACCTCTTGTGTCCCCCAACATAAGTTTGATGAGCTAGTAGACATGGTGAAGACCCTGGCTACTAGTGTCAAGACAATAGAGAGACAGGTTGGTCAGATGGCAGATCAACAAGCAAACAGACCTCACGGTAAACTTCCAAGTTATACCGAAAGAAATCCTAAAGCAGATATCAATGTTTGCACTGCCATCACACCTCAATGGGATTATGGGAGCGAAGAGCTGAATGAGGTCATTCTAAGAAGTGGTAAGCAGGCGGGACCCGGAAAGATGTCGGGAAACGAATAGCCCCTCCTGACGCCATAAGTTCAGGAGAGGGCAATCAGAAGTTAAATACCGAAGGAAGCAACAGTGAGGAGGAGCTTAATGATGATTCTTCGGGTGATGAAAATGATTCTGATAGGGAAATGAGGAAAATTCAGGTGGCTGTACCCCTTACGAAGAAGAGGGAGGAAAAGTTTGTCAGATGGAAGGATAAGGAAGACGAAGCCATAAAAAATCAAGCCATGAACAATGATAAAGCCCTTCCTTATCCACCGAAGAAGAAAGAGAATACCCTCAGTCATGACAGACAATATGACGGTGTGAGGAGGATGCTTAGAGATACCAAAGTGAGTATACCCCTAGCTGAGGTATTGACTGAAATGCCCAAGTGCTCTAAGTATCTTAAGGAAGTTTGTGGAAGCAAGAAGAAGCTTCAAGGGATGGCAGAAGAAGTTTTAAGAGAAGATTGCTCTATGGTTTCACAAAAAATTGCTACTAAGCGAGGTGACCCCGGGAGACCTTCGATCTCTTGTGAGATTGAAGGCCACATGTTCCAAAACGTCTTATGCGACTCAGGGGCCTCCTTGAATGTGATGCCATTGAACGTCTGCAAAGAGCTCGGTTTAGATAAAAGAATGCGGGAACGCCCTATTTCTCTTCAGATGGTAGACCGATCTAGCCGCTCAGCAGCCGGTTGTGTTGCTAATGTTCTTCTACGTGTTGAACATTTGGTTTTCCCTACTGACTGGGTTATCTTAGACTATCCACCTGACAAAGAGATGCCCCTAATTCCAGGCCGGACTTTTTTGGACACCTCTGCCGCCCTCATCGATTTCTGTAAGGGTCAGATTACGCTTAGAGTCGATGATACATCTGTTACCTTCACTCGAGGGAAAAGTCCTGAGGAAACCTTGATTGAAGAAATCTCGTTTTTGTAGCAATTTATGAGGACGAAGAAGTTGCCAACTCTGAAGAAGTGGTAGAGCTAACAGAGATAGGTATTTTCGAAGCTATAAACATTAAAGATCAAACTGACTGTGGACCATCTTCTGTTTCATTACAGGCCGTAGTCACTGACGAGTCGTCTTCACAACTTGCTCACACTGAGCCTGTCAATGAACAAGAAACATGGAGATTCCCAGCAATGAACGATGATTTCCAAGAGCTGCATCAGGAAGACTTTAACCCTGTAGAAGAGGAAGCCCTGATGGGTAGTTGGGATGAAGTGGATTTCTGGAGAGAGACTACTCATTGGGAGGTTGATGATTGGGAACAGCTAGCAGAGGAGCTAGAAGAAGAAGATTTGAGAAAGATGATCAAGCATAAGAAGGAGAAAGCGGGTGCTGACAGAAGGATCCTTATGGATGATGTGATCCAGTACCTTTCTGGGGTTATACCTCGGGAAGATGAGGTATTCTTCAGTCAACCACTTCAAGCCCATAAGGAAAAAGGTGGCCCCTTAAAATCCAGTATTGAGCAACCACCTACTGACTTGGAGCTTAAACCTCTTCCGCAACACCTTAAGTACATTTTTCTTAAGGATGGTGATAAGTTACCCTTGATCATCTCTTCAAAACTCGAGCCCGAGCAAGAAGCACTGCTGATAAAAGTGCTTGAAAAGAACATCCTCGCGTTCGGATGGCAAGTGGGTGATATCCGAGGAATCAGCCCCGATGTGTGCATGCATAAAATCCGAACGGTGGAAGGAGTTAAGAAAGTCAGACAACCTCAGCGAAGGCTGAATCCACACATGCAGGAGGTTGTCAAGAAAGAAGTCATAAAATGGTTAGATATGAGAATCATCTATGCAATCGCCGACAGTGAGTGGGTTAGCCCCACCCAAGTTGTGCCAAAGAAGGGAGGTATTACCGTGGAAAAGAATGAAAAGGGGGAAGAAGTAGCTTTACGCCTTGTGACTGGCTACAGGGTCTGCATTGACTATCGCAGATTGAATGAAGTCACCGCCAAAGACCATTTCCCCTTACCTTTCATTGACCAGCTTCTTGAAAGACTGAGTGGTCATAAATATTATTGTTTCCTCGATGGATATTCTGGTTACTTCCAGATAGCCATCGACCCTAATGACCAGGAGAAGACTACGTTTACGTGTCCATCAGGCACTTTTGCTTTTCGCAGAATGCCTTTCGGGTTATGTAATGCACCAGCAACATTCCAACGGTGCATGTTGGCCAATTTCGATGGACTTGTGGAGAAATGTATGGAAGTCTTCATGGATGACTTCTCAGTCTATGGCGATAGCTTTGATGAGATCTTGGAAAATTTAGATATGGTACTTCAACGCTGTGTTGAAAAGAATTTAGTGCTTAACTGGGAGAAATGCCATTTTCTAGTAGATGAAGGGATTGTTCCGGGACACAAGGTGTCCAGTACTGGTATTCAGGTTGATAAGGCTAAAGTAGAGGCCATTGAAAAGATGGCGTACCCGAAAACAGTGAAAGAGGTACGAGGTTTTCTAGGTCATGTTGGCTTCTACAGGCGGTTTATTCAGGGTTTTTCCACCATCGCCAAGCCCTTATCTAACCTTCTAAAAGATGATGTTGAGTTCTTGTTTGATGAGAAATGCAAGGAAGCTTTCAATTTCCTAAAGGATAAGCTCATAAGTGCCCCTATCTTAATCGCACCTGACTGGACTAAGCCTTTTGAATTAATGTGCGATGCCTCTAACTACGCAGTGGGTGCAGTTTTAGGCCAGATAATTGATAAAAAGTTCAGGCCCATTTACTATGCGAGCCGCACCTTGAACCCGGCTCAATGCAATTACACCACGACTGAGAAAGGATTCTTAGCCGTCGTTTTTGCTATCGACAAGTTTAGAAGTTACCTTCTAGGGTCTCAAGTTGTGGTTTGGACAGACCATGCAGCCCTACGCTACCTTATGGACAAAGCAGATGCAAAGCCAAGGTTACTCAGATGGATTCTAATTTTGCAAGAGTTTAACCTGGAGATCAAAGATAAGAAGGGTAGTGAAAATATTGTGGCTGATCACCTGTCTCGCCTAGTAAATGAGGGTGGCAAAATTTCCAAGGACATAGGCATTGATTTTCCAACCGAGCAATTAATGAAGCTAGAGACTGTGAGGCCGTGGGCTGATTACGTCAACTGCTTAGCAGGTGGGCATTTAGAAGAGATGACGTATCAGGAAAAGAAGAAATTTTTCAGCGACTTAAAGTATCTCGTATGAGAGGATCCATATCTGTTTAAAGTCTGCAAGGATGGGTTGCTTAGAAGGTGCGTTCCGGAGCATGCACAATTGGATATCTTGGAGCAATGTCATAGTGGTCCCGCTGGTGGGTACTACGGAGCACCTAAGACAGTCACCAAAATCCTTCAAGCTGGTTTTTACTGGCCTACTTTGTTTAAAGATGCTGAAGCCTTTTGCAAAGGCTGTGATAGATGCCAAAGAGTAGGGAGACTCAGTAATAGGATGGAGATGCCTTTGAGGCCTATCTTGGAATGTGAAGTTTTTGACGTCTGGGGCATTGATTTTATGGGACCGTTCCCATCATCATGCTCTAAAAAATATATTCTGGTCTGTGTGGACTATGTTTCCAAGTGGGTAGAGGCCATAGCCACCCAAACCAATGATCACAAAGTTGTAAAGAAATTCTTGCAAAAGAATATCTTTACTAGATTCGGCTGTCCTAGAGCCCTTATCAGTGATGAAGGTTCGCATTTCTGTAATGCACCACTGGATAAAATTCTTGAGAGCTATGGTGTCAAGCATAGAATTGGTACACCATACCACCCCCAAACCAGTGGCCAAGTCGAGGTGAGCAACAGAAGTCTAAAGCGGATTTTGGAGAAAACAGTGAATTCCAATAGATCCAACTGGAGTCTGAAGTTGGATGACGCACTTTGGGCTTATCACACTGCGTTTAAGACCCCTATGGGTACGTCACCCTTCCAAATGGTTTATGGCAAAGCTTGCCATTTACCAGTCGAGCTTGAGCACAGAGCTTACTGGGCTATTAAATTCTTGAATTTCGACAGCTAGCTTTGTGGGGAAAAGAGATTATTGCAATTGAACGAGCTCGATGAGTTTCGACTCCGTGCCTACGAGAATTCGAGAATCAGTAAGGAAAGAACGAAGGCACTCCACGATGCTAAGATTAAAGATCGGGAATTCAAAGTGGGAGACATGGCTTTGCTGTATAACACCAGGCTCCATCTTTTTGCTGGTAAGCTTAAATCTAGATGGTCTGGCCCCTTTGAGATTCTTGATGTTCATCCTGGTGGAGCCATTACGTTGAAAGGGTACGGCGATCAATCGTTCAAAGTCAATGGTCACAGGATTAAGAAGTACTTTGGGCAACCCAAGGAAAAGCCTGAAGTACTATACTTTCAAAAGAGAAATGAAACGGCTGAGTCGTTTATTTATGAAGAGATTCCATCCGACTTCTTTGGAGTGGATGATGACATTATTACCCTTAACCTTGCAGATCCTTCTGTCAATGCTCTTGAGCCTGTTAGCATACCTCAGCCGAATCTGAGAAACAAGAACAAGAAGAAAAGAGTCAGTGTTGTCTGGAGAGAAAAATTTCATGATTTTCTCGCGCACTTGACTTGTTGTTGTGGCGAAAACCATTTCCGTCCTAGTCATTCTGATTCTGACAGAGAAGTGGTTAGCC
>CM044899.1:24570884-24680669 GCA_024500145.1 Gentiana dahurica var. dahurica | reverse complement strand
ACCCAAGTGGCCTGATCCAGGTGGACTTGGTTTACTCTGTCAAGCTAATGACATAAAAGAAGCGCTACTAGGGGGCAGCCTAGTCTTTTAACTTACTTTTTAGTTAAGTTTTTAGGGCATTAGGAATAAAACCATGGTGATTTGTGTGTTGGTTATCCCTGTCCTATTTGTGAATGCTTTATTTGCCCATTTCTGTGTGCATTCATGTTTACTCATATACCCCTTGTACCCCGAGATTATATGCTATGTCGAGTGTTGCAGATACTTTTGAGCGGTTTTTGCCAGTTATCACTTTTAGTGTTGTCTGTTCGTGATACGAGCTGCAGCGGTTCATTCATGTTACGGCCTGACCACTGTCAACCTACAGCCCGACAACCACTTTGAAACCAGCTAAGTATTCTTTTCTTTTATTTGCACATTCTGAGGACATCATGTGATTTAAGTGTGGGGGGTGTCTAAATTGGGTATGTTATCATGCTATATTTCTGACAATGAGTAAATGTGATTTTCTCGACAATTTTAAAATTTTTCAAAGTAAACTTGGATAATTGTAAATCTTGAGCATGTAATTGAAACAAATGGCTTGCTAGTTGTAGTTTCCTGACAATGATTTTATGTGACTTTGAGAGATAATTATAGCATGCTTTTACTGATTTGAGATAGTATTCATTTCACACTCACGAAAGCCTTTGATATTGAAGCAAAAATTTTGAACTGTATCCTTTCACTATTTTAGTGATTTATCTTAGAGAGATTTGGTCTTAATAGTAACAGTGAAGTAACACCTAAGTTCAGAACCTGCACTGTGAATATCTGAAGGTTTGAATGTGATAAGTGAAACGTAACTAATGTCATGAAAAAAATATAAAAAATAAATAAAGGGGTGTGTCGGAAGCTGGTTAATGATTGGAGTGCGGTAGGGCATTATCTCGAAATATCCTATTCCACTATGATGACCAAAAGCTCACGACAGTCAGGAAAAGCTACCCTATGATTTGAGTAAGGTAGGGTGTTATCCCGAAACATCCTATTCTACTATGACGGGTAAGAGCTCATTTTGATGTCGTCAAAGAAGAAAAAAAAAAGTGAAAAAAATTAAAGACTTTGTTATCGTTGAACTTATACCCAGTATAAACCGAATGATATGCTGTGGGGATTATCCTACTGAGTGCGCGGGAAGACTTTGTGTGGAACGACTGCTGCCTATACCTAGGATAGTCATTAAAATTATTTGAGAGGATTGTGAAGATTGAAAAGGGCTTGTCACACACACACACACAGAATCTATCTCTATGTTGGTATCACTTGTTATAGTTGTTGTATTTTTTGTTACGTGAGTTAGGGATCTATGTGGATTGCATGAAAGTGAGCTAGTTTTGATTGTTTTGTTCGGGACGAACAAAAGTCTAAGCGTGGGGGAGTTGTTTACGACTAATTTTGTGGTTTATATCGAGTTATTCCGTAACAATATCTTCCGTGTTTTAGTGTTTTTTTTTTTTATTTTATAGAAAATCACTTGCTAAAAGGATAAATTGGAAGAATGGGTTTAGAATTTATTAAAGTGTGAAAATCGAGCTATTTATGTGGTTTTTATTTATTTATGTACGATTTTACACTTTGCTCGTTTCTATTGCCTTGTAGGTATGCTTGCATGTTGTGAAAGGAGCTAGAACGGTGTTTGATTGAAGATTAAAGGAAGGAGAAAGATGCAAGTTTGAGATTGGCATGAAGGTTTACATGGCTGAACTGGCATCCATTGCATCCGTCCAGTGGACGGGCGTTTAAAGCACCAGACGGGTGTCCAGAAGGCTTATTCGATTCAAAGAAGAAAGGTCCCAGGTGGACGGGCGTCTGAATATATGGACGAGCGTCCAGGAGCAGGATTTTGATTCAGAGTCTTATGATTTTGGCTAAACGGGCGTCTGGTGAGACTCGGCCCGACTCGGTAAAGTTTCTACGCAGCATGGACGGACGTCTGGAACAAAGTCAAGATCCTTGGACGGGCGTCCAACAAACCGGACGGGCGTCCTTCGGCCGACTTAGTAGAACCGACCTAGTTTCCTATAAAAGCAGCAGCGCCCCAAACCCTAAAAACAGATCAGACCGCATCATAAAAAATCAGAATTACACAGCAGCCGTATATTTCCTAGAGCGAACTCAAAGATGAACTCTTCCATCCCAACAATCATGATCACCAATATGATTGTTGGCTAAGCAATTCGTGGTGGAACAACGGAGGAAACCAATCAACAACTACACCAACTAGAGGATTTTTAGCTACGTCTTTAGTGAGTTAAATTTATGGTTTTTCATCAATTGAATGTTGTGATTTATCGTTTATGTTTTATTGAATTGAGAGATCGATGGAACTTCTTTTCTGATTGAATTTATATGAGAATATTGTTCAAGCTTTGATCTTTTCAATTGATGCAATTAATTGTGATTCAAGAGATTGTTCATGATTAGTTGAGTAGAGTATTGGAGACAATCTCATGATCGTGTTATGCATGCTAGTTTAGTTTTGCTTGAGGAAGAAAACGGAACCCTAGAAATTGATTAAAGAGATTTAATCAAATTCGTGATTTGATCATTACTAAAAATCGTATCTTTAGCGCGCAATCTAGTTGGGGTTGGTTGGTTGATTGGTGGATTCTCGTTGCCTTGCCGTTCTTTTAATTATTTCATAAACCGATTCGTTCATATCAACTTTTGTTGCTATGTTTAGTTATTTTAAAAACCCTAGTTTTTACCTGCTGTTTTCTGCATATTTTCTGTTTCCAGAACGTTATTGGACGCCCGTCCACATCAGTGAACGCCCGTCCAGTGTCGTTTTTTGTTCTATTTTCTGCTATTTTCTGTTTCTAGTCATAGTTTCTAGATTATAATTAATATATACCTTAGTTTTAGATAATAATTTGTGACATAATCGATACAATAACTGTACTTAATCCGATAGACGTTCGATTCCCTTAGGACGACCCGGTAACACCTTTACTACGACCCTTGCACTTGGGGTGTTCCGGTAATTATAAATTTAAAACGAGTTTTTACCGAACACATACGACTAGAGACATTTAAGTATCAAACCCTTTTAAAGTGAGTCGAGATCTCATAAACCATAATCACTATTATGATTTCTATTTCACAGTTTGACACTAGGGACGTTGTCATATATATACCATATCATAATTGGTCCTCCAAATGATCAAATATATAATAACAGAAAGCATTTAATATATGTATAAACATAAAGAAATAGTAGAAATGATCTGACTCGGTTGGATCCATTCCAACCCGATTGGGTTTAGGACATTATTTCAACATATATATGTTCTTACGTGCGAAAAATTTCTTGTATTATCGCCCCTCTGATCTAGGATCCTGCGTCTGCGAGTCTGTACGTGGACGTGTATTAGAGAATACATACGTTAGATTGACGCATTTATTATATTAAGTGTCACATGTATGTGGCGGTTGTGTAATTATCCTTAGATCGGAGTCTTCATTGTTGGAATAGTGTCCTAAACCCAATCGGGTTGGACCGGATCCGTCCGGGTCGGATCATTTCTACTATTTCTTTATGTTTATACATATATTAATTGGATTTTCTTTTAAAGAACCAATTGCGAATTGTTATATGATAACGTCCTTAGTATTAAACTGTAATAGAGAAACCATGATAGGCGATTATGGTTGATGAGATCTCTAATCACTTTAATAAGTTTGATACTTAAATGTCTCTAGCTAGGCTGATGTACTATTAAACATGACATTGATAGTGCAAACAGACTAGCACGTAGTAGATGTCTTCTGTCTTTAAGGGCAGGGATATATCTCGTCTATCGAAGTGTAGAGACACTTGGACTGTACGTGGACGTGTATTGGAGAATGCATACGTTAGACTGACCCACTTACACGGATAAGTGTCACACTATATGGTGGTTGTGTAATTATCCTTAAGACCGGAGTCTTCATGGCATCACGGTGGGTAGTCATGCTTTGACACTATTGAGGTTTCCCCTAGCCATGGGGAAATCATGCGGTAGTGATTGGGTAAGATTTATTGAAGCATGCGGAGTATACATGATTGGTCGTCCGGGAATCGCGTATCCTATGATTGGGATCGAATATCCGAAATGGCCTTCTTATAAGGAATGTCTTACTCTCGTGAATCTTTGCAAAGTGGGAGTAAACGAGTTACTTCGAGAGAGCATGATATCCATATTATAAGATACGGTCGTGGATATTATTACAGCGATAGGATTGTAAGTTACACGGTAACTGTTTCACATGAAAGGTAGTAGTCATTGCATTTGACTCTTCCGATGATTGGGGGTCACGGTGTGTTGCTAGACGCTATCCCGTGATCGTTAGGTATAAAGGGCATTTTCATAATTTGTACTTTTTGTTTACGGCCAACATATTCGGAAGCCTATCGGGTCACACACATAAGAACATCTAGCCGAATTAAAATGTAGTTATAGATGATAACGAAATAAGGAAAGTATTTATCTCGAACTATAAAAGTTATAGTGGTAAATTAATATGGTGGTATTTATTTATTATGAATAAATATAATACATGATATTAATTATGTTGATTAATTAAATACACTTATATTGATAAGTGGCACCACATATGTGTATAAGTAATACACTTGGATTGTGCAATTTAATTAATGGTATTACCATATATTAATATTAGATAGATATTAATATTTATATATTTTTGGCTCCCAGCATGTGATGTATATATATATATATATATATATATATATATATATATATATATATATATATATATATATTTATATGTGTAATATATATGTGATATATACACATGTGTAAATTGATTTATGGTAATAAGATAAATATAGTCAATATAAGATATTGACCATATCTTGTATTTATTTAATAGAAGATATTATAATAAATGAGATAAATCAATCAATTATATTTTCCTTATTTTATTGGGAAAATATTTTCTTCTCCTCCACACCTATATGGGCGCCACATACACTATAAATAAAAGGTGGGTGTCAAGCTCTTTTGTATAACACAATTCCAAGAACAAATAGTTCTTGTGTAAAATAGAGATCATCATATAGAGAGTTGAAGAGAGGGGAAAAAGGCCGGTCTAGCAACCGGAGTTTTCCAATAGCAATCCATGATGGGATTCCGGTGGGCTGTTCGTGTGGACTAGCGGTAGATGCCGAACACTTGGGCGGCTCTATGCAGAACTACTCTCCTTAGACGGTCAAAGCGTCGATCTTTTAGATCAACCAAGGTAACCACCGTCTACTAGTTTATTTGTTTATTGCTTAAACGAAGTCGATCCTGATTAAAAGGAAATAAAATTTTAAATTCCGCTGCGTTCCCGCGTAGATTTCCTAACAGTGGTATCGGAGTGAGCTTCGAGCTTAAGCAATAAGCATGTTATTTTGCGTAGTTAATTTTATCGTTTAAATCACGTAATTAAAAGATGAAAGATTTTTTATTTGCAAAACGATACAAGAAAAGAATAAAAGAAAAAAATAAATAAAGGGGTGGCTTTTGGGGTGCTCGGCCGATCGGCGGTGGCACCCCCACCGGAAATTGCGCCGCCGCCGGCGGCTCCCCCTTGGGGCGGTCGACGTCGGCTGGTGCATCTTTTTGGTGGATCCCTAAATTTTGTTTTGTGTATTTTGCGTTTCAATATTGTTCATAGTTGTGATTAAAATCTCCTTTGTTTAGTTGTGTCATGTGGCTAACCAATGGTTCAAATAGTTTGGGAAATTGGGATGCCACATGGCATTAAAATAATAATGGCATTTCCAAAATTTGTTTGGAATAGACCTAGGCCCTTTCCAAATATTTGATTTGGGAAAATGTCTAGGCCTAGACCACTTCCAAAATTTTGATTTTGGAAAGTGGCCATGCCTAAACCAAAATTATTTAGCCTTTCCAAAATTTTGATTCGGAATAGGCCTAGGCCATTTTCAAATATTTGATTTGTAAAAGGCCTAGGCCTAGGCCACTTCCAAAATTTTGATTTTGGAAATTGGCCAGGCCTAAGCCAAATTTGGTTTAGGAAGATGCCTTGTTAGGAAACCAAAGACATCCCTTTTGATTAAGAATCAAAAGGAAATAAACAAAAGAGACTTAATTTTAATTTTGATTTATTTTTAGAATAGTTCTAATTAATTAAAATTAAAATTAAAATCGTTAATTTTATTTCGATCAAAATCATTTAATTAATTAAATGTTAATTAGTTAATTGATTGGATAAAATTATTTAATAGATTAAATGTTAATTGATTAATTAAGACGCAAGTAGTTAAATTTTAATTTTATCTTTTTCATGAGATGTTATTGTATGGATTAGATATAGTAGATATAATATGATTATATGGACCCCGATTGATCATAGACTCGACCGATAGGATAGATGTGAATGATTTAATTTTTCTGTTGGTTTAAAAATTGTCCTAGGCCGTTATGAAGAACGTGACCTAGTTTATTTTCTGCATTTATCCCATTCCCATTAGCTCCCCCCCGTGTGCGGTGGGTGTATTTATTTTATTAGATAAAATCAAATGTAACAAGAATGGAGCAGAAGATGGAGACCAAAGAAAGAAGAATAAAGATCCCATTCGAGATGGCGCATTAAAGATCCTATTGGCGGTTGCAGCTACCCTTAGATTGTGACCCGCGGTTTCGTTAGTTTGTATTCGAAACTGCACCTAGGAAAAGTTCATGATCATACCGGTTACTTTACGCATTTATTTATTTTGTGCTTGTATTTATTTTATATGATACGATAGATGCATAACTAGGCATGATCTAGATAAATGTGTAGGATGTTTATCTATAGAGATAGATATATTTGATGAGACCATGATTAAAATTAATTAAGTGAATTAATTTACATAAATACTTCCACAACAAAAATCAAGTCCAAATATTGTCTCCCAATATTATAACGACGGTGAAGAGCCTATGTTCGGATCCAACTGATCGACCACCGCCGGGAGTTGACCTACCTCGGGTATATCGTTGTTATTGAGATATGATCGTATGAGATCTCGTGAATATTGGGTTATGACTTGACTAGAGTCTTTCGGTGATTGGCCACCGTCAGGGCCGTCTGACTTTAGAGACAAAGGGTTGACTAACACATAGTGATGTGTATCGCCAAAGAGTTGACTAGTCAACCACTGAGAATCACATAGAGATGTGAATGGTAAGGTGTTACCTACCTTTCGAAATTATCTTGGTTGATCGACCACCGCCGGGAATCGAGGTAACTAGATTGGATCTCAACCACTAAAGAATTTTGAAATATTCTTGAAAGTCAATTGAGAGTAGTTGGCTAGTGGGAACAAAATCATAAACCAAAAGACCATTTTTGATTTTACGTGTATAAACAACAACACTCTTTTATCTTTATTTTTAGGTTGTAGTTTTAGCAAACTTTATATTTATGTTTAATTCTCGATTAGTAAAACCAAATTATGACTGTTACCTTTTGAGAAACGTTCTCAAATATGGTTAAGTAATTTTAATCCATTTAAAATAAGCAATGACACGAGCAATCCTGTTATAGTAGTTAGAGACAAGGAGACTACATATTTGATGGAGTACTCCAAGGCTTTGATTATTAATGAAAGCGGAAGCTCATGATATGATTAAATCATTTGAAATAAGTTTCAACGAATTAATCATATATTGGATACGATCCAAGATGATCATTCAGTCATACGATGACAATTAACTCAAACGTTGGATAAGAATGACCACATCTAATTTTGGAAAGGTTGTTTTCAAAATTGTAAGATTTAAGTATCGACTTAATTCTATCATTGCTTAAAGGTTAATTAAATAGTCAATGTTTTGAATACGATTCAAAAGGTTAAATAAACTATTTAATAAACTTTAGATTTTTTTATGAAAGAAAATCAAAGACATAGCTCATGTGATCTTTCTTAAGTCCTATGAAGACTACATTAAGAAATATTTACAAGTGCTTAAAGGATTGAAGGAAAGTTAGGGCATGTGCTTAAATAGAGAACTTATTGAAGTTTCTATTCTAGGCAAGTGAGTTGAGATAAATCTATCTAAGTTTAAGTCAACTCTTAGATATATGATATCTTGCGAGTGTGATTAAATTAGAAAGATTAAATGCAGTTATGGAAGGTGAAGCAAACGTTGTAACACTTACCATATTCCGGATCTAGTAAACTGATAAGTGAACTAAATAAAGGTTAATATGTTCCGGTTCTTATGAAGAATATGTTTTCAGTTACTTGTTAGGATTTAGTAGACATATTCAATTGTAAAGAATAAATGTTATTCTGATAAAGTTGGAAGGTCACTGAATCTAACATACTAGATTGTTGTCACTATATAGTTGATATATGTGATGAGATCACAACTAAATATTTGTGTGGCTGTTATCCTTAATATTTGTGGTTGTTCTAGACATAGTCTCTCTGGAAGGGAAGCGTGTAATTAAACGTCATTCTGATGATGTTGAACCATATGATTATGAATCATGTGGGTAATACTTATCTTATCTAAAGATGACTAAAATACCCTTTTATGAAAAAGGTTGTAAACTCTAGAAAAATTGGCTAAAGCCTAAACATACCGATGTTTGTTGGCTTATGACAATTAATGCCACAAATAATTGTTTGTTAATCTCTATGACTATTTTTAGAAATAGTTGAATGTACTTATTGAAGTACAACAATTCGGAAAGCCCGAAAAGTTCGAGCTAATACGAATATGAGATTGATGAGCAACTTAGGAATTAACCTTCAATTAGATTGAAGTAATTAATACATGAAGGGTGTTTCAGAAGTCGTCTTAAAAGGAATAAGGTTCTCCCTTGAAGGATACCATTTTTGGGATACACAATTGGATTGTGTTCTTGAAATGGAAACAACACTTTATATGATAAAGGTGTGACACAAGCCATGCGAAGTATCCCTTACCCGTTTCGGGATAGTGCCTTTATACTTGACTGAGTTCCAAAGAATAAAGGTTGAATAAATTCCATATTAGATATGGAAGATGATAATGTCGAATCTATCTTAACCGATGATTTGAAGTTGTCATAGGCAAAGTCAGAAAATCTTGGAGCCTAGTACGACATATGCAACTTTGTGGAATGTCTTAGCTAGCACGCTGGATATTATTTACTTATCCGCGGAGCAAAATGTTTGTCTCCAAACATGCTGTCTTCTAGAGGAAGTGTTTCTTCCAAAAGAAACAGTGGGAGTAAATTAGATCTCAAAAGAGATTGAGAACCACAAAGATATATTCAGCCAAAGGAACGTGAGCAGACGCCGCATAGCGATGGGGTGTAGATCACTGCTCAGTGCACACAAAAGTTCTGCAAGTCTGTGGATAACCTCAAGCCTGAAAAGGCTGCCGGTATGTTCATCTTGAAGAATGAATATCTCATGGCTTATGAAGGAATGTTTCAAAGGCAAGATTGAGAGATACGGCCAGGAGCCATAATATCTGAATTAGATTCCATCAGTGACAACCAGGTTATGAACCTAGTCTATCTTACCTAGAGGGAATGTCCCCGTAAGGCTGAGCCCAGTTCTATTCAGATAATACTTGTTATAACTTCGTATCATGACTATATGATAGTGTTGAAGACGTTGGGCAAACAACTCGATGTTCATAGATGATAACATGATATGTGAGCCCACGAGATCCATTTATGGACTCAAACAAGTTTCTCTAGATGATTTCTTTGTTCGATAATCAAAGGAGTTTGACTTAGTCAAAAGAAGGATATGCCCATGTGCCAGATGGATAGTGGGAGTGTGTTATGATTTTTGAGCAAGGTATTAGATACCTCTCTTGAGAATTAATACCCCATGTCACAGTCAATTAATGTTTGGTAGTTCAAGGTCTTTACGAAAGCACTTGGATTGGCAGTTCTTATTTTTGGAAATAAGAATCTATAGCGATAGATTTAACTGCTGTTAGATTATGGTCTACCTATATAGATGTGATGCTAAAAGAGTTTAGCATAGGTCGCGACAGGGGATACTGCTAGTCGGTGTTCTCGAGATCTATCTATGTTAGGACGTTGGTCCTAAGCATAAGGTGAAAGATGATGCTTATGGAAGGTTTCCTTCGCTACTGCGATAGGAACCATCTTATAGGTAATGCCGGATGTTCATAGTCCATGAATAGTCATGAGCAAGTATGAAAGTAAATCTGGTGAATGTCGAGAATATCCTTAAACAAGTTAAGGATGGTTCTTAGTTTATCGAAACTTGGAATCAGATAAATATAGTTATACAGACGTATATCCTGAGTCTTATGAAGGCAAGTGGGAGCTACTGTCTGGGTTTGAAGTCACTTTGATTAAGTGATACAGTGAGCTGGAAATGTTCTTAGCTATGGGTCACTGTATATTTTACAACTTAGCCAAAACACAGTAGTGCCTTAGAGGCGCAGCGGGAGCAGTACATAGATCTAGAAGGTTCATTCCTGAACCTTGTGCGGTTCTTCCACCTTTTCTATATAAGCTGATATAATAAGTGGATTCATTGCTTGAAGCAAGGACCAGGGTCTCGTCAGAGATTCGTGTGTGTGTTGAGGCGGTTCCTTTGACTTGGTCACTTGGAACATGATATGAAGATAGTCTGAGTCCCTACGGATAGCGATCCGTTTAAGGCTAGAGGTGATTGCGAGCATTGCATGAGATTCTTGTGTTTCAACTTGGTCTTGTGTGTGCGAGTGATTGGTTTTAGGCCAAGTGGGAGATTGTTGGAATAGTGTCCCAAACCCAATCGGGTTGGACCGGATCCGACCGGGTCGGATCATTTCTACTATTTTTTTATGTTTATACATATATTAATTGGCATTTCTGTTATCATATATTTGTTCTTTTAAAGAACCAATTGCGAATTGTTATATGATAACGTCCTTAGTATTAAACTGTGATAGAGAAACCATGATAGGCGATTATGGTTGATGAGATCTCTAATCACTTTAATAAGTTTGATACTTAAATGTAAGTTTGATACTTAAATGTCTCTAGGCTGATGTACTATTAAACAGGACATTGATAGTGCAAACAGACTAGCACGTATTAGATGTCTTCTATCTTTAAGGGCAGGGATAGATCTCGTCTATCGAAGTGTAGAGACATATGGACTGTACGTGGACGTGTATTGGAGAATGCGTACGTTAGACTGACCCACTTACACGGATAAGTGTCACACTATGTGGCGGTTGTGTAATTATCCTTTAGACCGGAGTCTTCATGGCATCACGGTGTGGATTGTCATGTTTTGACACTATTGAGGTTTCCCCTAGCCACGGGGCGATCATGCGGTAGTGATTGGGTATGATATTGAAGCATGCGGAGTATACATGATTGGTCGTCCGGGAATCGCGTATCCTATGATTGGGATCGAATATCCGAAATGGCCTTCTTATAAGGAATGTCTTACTGTCGTGAATCTTTGCAAAGTTGGAGTAAACGAGTTACTTCGAGAGAGCATGATATCCAGATTATAAGACACGGTCGTTAATGTTTGACACTAGTCGTACGACCGTATGGATATTATTACAGCGATAGGATTGTAAGTTACACGGTAACTGTTTCACATGAAAGGTCGTAGTTATTGCATTTGACTCTTCCGATGATTGGAGGTCACGGTGTGTTGCTAGACGCTATCCCGTGATCGCTAGGTATAAAGGGAATTTTCGTAATTTGCACTTTGTGTCTACGGCCAACATATTCGGAAGCCTATCGGGTTACACACATAAGAACATCTAGCCGGATTAAAATGTGGTTATAGATGATAACCAAATAAGGAAAGTATTTATCTCGTACTATAAAGGTTATAGTGGTAAATTAATATGGTGGTATTTATTTATTATGAATAAATAAAATACAAGATATTAATTATGTTGATTAATTAAATACACTTATATTGATAAGTGGCGTACATATGTGTATAAGTGATACACTTGGATTGTGCAATTTAATTAATGATATTACAATATATTAATATTAGATATTAATATATATATATATATATATATATATATTTTTGCTCCCAGCGTGTGATGCATATAATATGCATGTGCTTAGTTGTTTCAATACACTATATATATATATATATATATATATGTGTGTGTAATATATATGTGATATATACACATGTGTAAATTGATTTATGGTAATAAGATAAATATAGTCAATATAAGATATTGATAATATCTTGAAAATATTCAATATAAAATATTGACAATATCCTAGATTTATTTAATATAAGATATTATAATAAATGAGATAAATCAATCAATTATATTTTCCTTATTTTATTGGGAAAATTTTTTCTTTTCCTCCACACCTAGATGGGGCGCCCCCTACACTATAAATAAGAGGTGGGTGTCAAGCTCTTTTGTATAACACAGTTCCAAGAACTAATAGTTCTTGTGTAAAATAGAGATCATCCTATAGAGAGTTGGAGAGAGGGGAAAAAGGCCGGTCTAGCAACTGGAGTTTTCCAATTGCAATCCATGATGGGATTCCGGCGGGCTGTTCGTGTGGACTAGCGGTAGAGGCTCTATGCAGAACTACTCTCCTTAGACGGTCAAAGCGTCGATCTTTTAGATCAACCAAGGTAACCACCATCTACTAGTTTATTTGTTTATTGCTTGAACGAAGTCGATCCTGGTTAAAAAGAAATAAAATTTTAAATTCCGCTGCGTTCCCGCGTAGATTTCCTAACATTCATAACATCACGGTGTGGATTGTCGTGCTTTGGCACTGTTGATGTTTCCCTAGTCACAGGGTGATCGTGTGGTAGTGATTGTATATGATTTTGAAGCATGCATATGATTTATATCTTGGATGCCAAAAAGAATAAGCATAGTGATGCTTCGACTTTAATTAGGTATGTTTATGACTGAGATCAATGTTTGCTCTAAGTTTAAACATTGGGTATTAGACACTGGATATGGTTCTTATATTTGTACAGATATGTAGGGACTAAGAAGGACTAGAGATTTGAAGAAAGGAGAGGATGACATGCGCATTGGAAATGGGAAAAGTGTTGTTGCATTATCCGTGGGAAGTTATTTTCTAATAACTGTTAGTTTGTTTCTGCTCTTACAAAGACCATTATTTCTATTTCTGCATTAGATGTAGAAGGTTTTTCTTTCACCTTTAAGAATAAATGTCATTCTTTCTATTGTGATGGAATGTTTTGTGGCACTTAAAAATTGAACAATGGTCTCTACATATTAGACATGAATTTTGATGTACTGAACATAAAAACTAAGAAAGCTAAAACCGATAAATTGAATGAATCCAACTTATGGCATTTTCGCCTTTGCCATATATATAAACAAGAATCGTATTTCGAAACCCATATGGATGGACTATTGGATCATTTTGATTATGAACAATAAGATACATGTGAGGCTTGTCTACTTGTCCAGATGATTAAGTCATCATTTACTGGTAAAAGGATTTGATCCATTGAATTGTCAGAACTTATTCAAACTCATGTATGTCGTCCAATGTTAATTCAAGCTAAAGATGGATACTCATATTTATCACCTTCAAAGATGACCATTCTCATTATGGTTATGTATATTGATACGCTAAGCCCAAAAAATGAGCCCGTGAGTGATCCATTGGGCTCATATTTATAGGCCCAATTCATAGGGTCATCGGCTCACACAGTCCGCACCAAACAGGCTTGGCCGGTCAAACATCCAACTCGCCTAATGCCTTGGCAATATTAATCACGGCAAGGAATAAGAGCGTCGATCAGCGAAGACTTCAACCCGCCCTTTACAGGTCTGCGAGAGGCATTGGGGCCCAACCTGTCCACCACCCTAGCTCGATAGTCCGACCCGACTCAGACCAAGCCCACTAAATTTGGCAACAAGAGTTAAAGCTTGACGGTTACAGCAAGTAATGCACGGCGGTTACCATGAAGCTCGCCCAATCAGAGGCTGCCATGCCAGCCACATTTATTCTCTTGTAACTATTGTCAATGAGCCCTATAAATAGCTGCAATATTCCCTTGTAAAGGATATACATTAATACACAAAAACAGACAACTTCTACCAATTTGTCGATGGACTAATTACTCTCTATTTACATTCATGTTCTTCGCGTATTCTCAATAATTTTCTTCTTCAATAAATCATTAAAAATATATTATGATATTCTCAAAGATATCCTATATATACTTAATGAAGTATAAGTCTGAAGCGTTTGAAAGTTCAAAGAATTCAGAAGTGAAGTTGAGAAGCAACTAGGTAAAGAAATTAAAACTCTTTGATGCGATCGGGGTGGTAAATGCCTAGATGGAGAGTTTCAAGACTATCTAAAGAATAATAGGATTTTTCCTGAATGGTCCCCTCTAAATACGCCACAAATGAATAGAATCTCTGATATAAGAAATCGTACTTTGTTTGACATGGTACGCTCGATGATGAGCTATGTAGTTCTCTCAAAATCATTTTGCAGATATGTTCTTGAGACCACATCATATTGTGGGATATCCTAAATAAACTAGAGATAACAATTTTACCATCTTGAAGATCAAAAGGTGTTTATCTTTATAGCTGGTCACTTTCTGGAGAAAGATTTCATCTCAAGATGGGACAATGAGAGTAAAGTTGGCCTTGAAGAAATACAAGAACTGCTTCCAAACAACAGTCAATTGGTGGAAGTTAATCAGGCACCACATACCAATGAGGTTCAAACCCTTGCCCAAAACAGACAGACTCTTTGACAGTCTACTAAGGAAAACTGTAAACTTGAAAGGTACGTACACGGGCGTGTAACTCATGGAAGATGATGACCCTAAGGCTTATGGAATAGTGTTGATGATGTTTAATAAAGAGAAGTGGTGGAAGCCATGAAATAAGAAATGGAATCCATGAAAGACAACAAAGTTTAGAACACAGTTAAGGCGTTTGAGGGAATAGTTCCTATTGGGTGCAATGGGTCTTTAAGAGAAATACTGACATGGATGGTAATGTGATTACCCATAAGGATAGGTTAGTGGCTAAAGATTACAAGAAAATGCAAGGTGTTGGCTATATTATGAAACCATATCCCCAGTAGCTATGCTCAAATCCATTAGTATTTTTCTTGATATCGCACCATACCATGATTAAGAGATCTGGCATATGGATGTGAAAACAGGTTAACAGAAAGCTGTCTAAGAAGGTGTATATGACACAGGCTGAGGGTTTCACTTCAAATGATACAAATATGGTGTGCATGTTGTAAAGATCCATCAATGGAATCAAATAAGCTTCTCGAAGTTGGAATATTTTTTTTGATGAGATAATCAAAGAGTTTGATTTCATCAAGAACAAGGAAGATCCTTGTGGTTAGAAGAAGGTTAGTGGAAGTGACGTAATTTTCTGGTGCTTTGTGCATATGGCATATTGCTTATAGAGAAAAATGTCCATATGTATCATTTAGTCAAAGTTTTGTTATGTAAGATTTTCTCTATTAAATACTTGGGTGAAGCAGCCTATATTTTAGGAATAATGATCTATATGGATAGATTTAAGATGTTGATTGGTCTGTCATAGTTCACTTGTATAAATAAGATGCGGAAGAGATATAGTATTGAATAGTTTAAGAGAGGATTGATGACCATGTCTTACGTGATCTATGAGTCGACGAAAATGTGTCCTAAGACATGAGAGGAGGAGAGGGCGTATATAGAGAAGATCTTGTATGCCTCGGCTATTATGTCTATCATGTATGCCATGCTGTGTGTACTAGACCGTATGTCTCATGCTCTTTAAGTGACATGAGTAGGTATCAGTCAAATCCTGGTGAAGGTCACTGGATCGCAGTCAAGAATATCTGTAATTACATGATGAGTTTACAATATGATCAATTTAGACTCATTATGATCAACAGTTTATCACTCATTATTACGGTTGTACCCATATTATTACTCGAATGTATTTCCCTCCCGATAATGTCAACACAAATGTTAGGTTGGTTATGGACTAAATCCTATTTGGTGTTCCACAACCAATAGGAATCATTTTATTTAATTAAGAAGGACCCTTTACCTTTAGAAAAAAAAAAATCAGCAATGAAATTCTTTAAAATCTATGACATGCTGATCCAAAATTTGCTCTAGACCACTTTAAAATCAATGTAGTGTCAAATAGTATCAAGTGACAAAACCATAAAATCAATGGAATGTCAAATAGTTTCAAGTGACAAAACTTTGGTGCACCAAATAATCTTGTCATGTCCAAGATCCAACACCACAAAGCATGTGTTAATTAGATTGATTTTGACGATAACGGAATGGGGAATCTTTTGTCTTGCTTTTGTATAGCCATGAATGATGCTTTGAATCACATCCATTCTCCCCATTTCCTTAGCATTATAATTAAAGATAAAGAAGATTGACAACTTTAAACACAATCATCTGTATACCATAAGCAATTAAGCTTTTCATCTGGTGCATCTTTTTTGGATTAATTAATAAAAATAGAAAAATTAAAATAGATATCCATTTGGGAATCTCTTAAATGTTATATAAAGATAGGTCACAAGCCAAAGATGGTAATGATATCTTTCCATCACTATCACATTGCTTTTCCATATTTTTTTTTTTTAAAAGCACTCTCTCCTACTATTTAAAAAAAGCTTCCCAACATACTCAACTAAAAGAAAACCAAAACGAAATAAAAAGAAAAAAAGAGCTAAAATTACAAGACATTTCATACACACTGCAAACCCTTGTTTTTTTAAAAATAAAATAAAATAGCATACTGATATAATTTCTTCTTGCAATTCCCAGTAATTAAATACTCGATCGTTAAAAATTATGTCAATTACTGGTCAAACATTTCCAGTTGACTGAGAAAGCAATGGTTGAGCCAGGGTTGACTTGACGTGGGTACCAATAGATTGGTCCGCAGGTGGTTGAACCGGGACTGATGATCCCTTTAGCTTTGCAAACTTTTGTTCTTGGTTTTTGCCCCATAGGACCAAATACAACCCAATAATGATCAACACAGCTCCAATGATTCTGTTTAACCCATAAACACAATAATTAACATTAATTGTAAGAGTAAAATCATGAGGCTATTAATTATAATGTGGATTACACATATATATAAAACATTAAATAAATTCCCAAGTCCTCTATATATGAGAAATGATACGTATATATATTTGAAAGCTACATTTATGTAATTATATATGTTATACATTTGACATTGCAGCATGAAGTCAGACGTACACTTACTAAAATGTTTATTTACATGTCACAAATAAACAATTTCATGCTACATCATCAAACTAAATTCAATGTAAATACATTATTTTTATATGTGTGTATATATATGTGTGTGTGTATACACGGGCCCAGAGCAAGACTAATATGGATAAAATAAAATACTAATAAAGATCTTTACCTAACTGGGTACGTGCATCAGTGCATGTGGGGCTTATGTGGAGTCATTTATTTAAGAGCTTAAATAATTTGTGGCTAAGGAAGAGTGAGGGAGATGTCGAACAAATTGTTAATTCAACAAATCCTCTATTTTAAATTTGTTTTTATATTTTTATATCTGACCCAATAAACGTCGGGATGTGATTGATTATTATGACTCGTCAGAAAGACTATTACATAAATTCTGACACAAATTCAAGTCGGAAAAAAAAAAAATCAACATTCTATCAAAATTTGGATAAGATTAGATAAACTCAATAATTTGAAAGATAAAGTTATAAAATAAAATGTATATTAAGATATTTTATTGTGTAAAAAGAAATTTATTTACAAAACGATATATTATTTAAATCATCAATATGTGAGAAAAATATGGTAGAGAAAGGAAAGACAATCGTACCCTCCCAAGAAGAATTGCTCGCCTAGAGCAAGGGAAGCCATAATGGCGACGACAAGAGTCTGAACAGGTTGATAAACAGCTACAAAGACGGGGCCTCCCCTGTCAATGCACCATATCTGTACAGCGAATGCAATCCCTGATGCTACCACTCCCTGTACAGTTCAAATTCATTCTTTATGTTTATTTTTATCAAAGTTTTTTTGAAAGATATAACAAGTACTTCCTTCATATAAAATACACGGAAGTTTTGTTCTAAGAAAAAAAAAAAATTAATTCAGCGAAAATTAATTAACCTGTCAGTTTATTTTAAATTTTTTTTTTATTAAATAACAAAACATTTTACCACCGTAAATTCCCTTTTAAATTTTTTAAAGGAGAGGTAAAGATATAGAATATTAATATATTCTTAGGGATAAAAATATGTGCCTGATGTATTTCGTTTCGGTGGAAGAATTTTTTTTTTTTTTGTCTCATGTCACATATTTCATCTCAACTGAGGGATATATAACGTGTCATTTATTTATAATAATATCTGATATGGATGCAAGCTTTTATATCATAGATATAGAAATAATAATGTAGGTGGAATAAAAGTTAAAAAGTACGAACATTTTACAGCTAAAGGGCATGACATATGACTTTAATTCAAATCGGTGTCATGATTCATAGATAGTGTGATAATAAATAATTGATATAGCTTTATCTATAATTATATTTAAATGAATAAAGTAGCACTGTCTATTTAAAATATAACACGGCCAACTGGATGAAAGGTCCATATATATACTAAGAAAACGAAAAATTCATTCCTAAAGAGTATGCAACGTGCATAACCGCTAAACAAATCAATAGTAAACTTTTCAGCTTAACTAACTTTCCAAACATAGGTGGTATCAATCCTGTACAAAAACACCTCATATAAATAATAAAAAATAAAAAATAAAATTCGGTCTTTAAAGCAGTTGCATCATACTCTTTTTACAAATTCTAAATTTTACGGTTTAAATTATTTTGCTACTTTATCGAATATGTATTCAAAATGAAATGAATCAAATTGTCCATTTTACATAATACGATATATATATAAAGGAAAATTTACATGATCTAGATGAATGCACTAGATGTAAAAGAAAATTTACATAATCTGTGTATTTTACACTAAAAATATAGAACGTCCCTTATAATTTTATTTTTCCTAAATTTGAATGTTAAATTCTATAAAATATAGTTTTTTTTTATAAAAGATTTAAAGTATCTACGACAAATACTTTCCGTAGTCAATTAGTAATGAGTGGCGGACTCAGGAATTCAAGTAAAAGTGCAATGAAAATTTTAAGGATGCATAAATAAAATTTAAGGGAAAGGAGGAGGAGGGCAAAAAAAAATATTTAGTACATATATTAGTAACTTTTTCCGGATCAAGGGGCAGCTGCCCTCTTGCGTACCTGAATTTTTTTATAATACAACCGTTGTATAAAAATTATACTAAATAATATATTTTACAACTTTTTATTTTTAACCTCTTACACACGATAAACGTTTATAATATAAAAGAAAAAGTAAAAATGAAAGGCTCCCATTAGAAAAATATATACGGAAGTATTTTTTATTGGAAAATGTAAAATGAGATTTTTAATATATAAGAAGGGATTGAATCTGGAACTCTGAATCTCACCGGCAAGTGTAATCACCAGCGAGTGTAATGATTTTTACTTTTATATCAGATCCAATTTCTATGTCAAGTCTATTATACACGAATCAAAGAATTAAACCAAATTGATCAGCTTAGATATATACGTACAATAATACAATTAATTAAATATTTTTTTTTTTTGGATTAAAGATACATAATGGAGTAGGGTTTGAGGAGTTGAATTACCGCATAGAAAACACTGAACAGCTCACCACCAGAATGAACAAGCCAAGCCTGAGAATCACGCTCCATAAAAAGAGCAATGATAAGAAACTGTATCACTCCAAAGAAACACTGATACGACGTAAACGAAAGCCGAGCGGGATAATGTTTAAGAACTGGTTTCTGCAATACAAGCCAACCCGACCATGAAAAACAGTGTCCAATCAAGAATATGCACCCAAGTGTCCAGTTCTTGCCACCAGCATCTCCTCCAACATCAAGATTTACAGTAGGTGAACTTCTTTGCAGATGATGAACTTTAGGAGTTGGGCTATAGATTATGGGTCCTTCATATAAAGTAATCACTGATGCACCTGCAACACAGAGAAGTGTTCCCACAATCTTTGCTATCCCATCTTTTCTGTCTATTCTTACTTGTTCAATCCTGGATTTCATATATAAACATTATAAGATATGGATCTTATAAAAATTAATTAATTAATTAATTAATATCAATTGTTTTGATAGTATATATGTAGTGTATACAGTATATATACATGCCTGAGAATTGCAGCCATTAGAAATGTAATCGCAGGGACTGAATTTTGGATGGCTGAAGCAAAAGTTGGGGAGGTGTGCTCTAATCCCAACAAGTAAAATCCTTGATTTGCAGTAATTCTGTGCATCAAATTAACAGACAACAACTTATGACGTTTGGGACACCATAATTAAATTCGATCTTTAAAAATTGGACCGTCAATGTCAAAGATCGAAATAACACCTTTTATTTATTTAGAAGCGAAAAAAAATTTGTTAATTACCCGACGACTGCAAGGAGGAAGAACTGAACTATGAAGGACCAACTAATAGGTGGGCGCTCTTTCCTGATAAATCAATTATGGTACAATTAATACAAAATGTTAATAAAAATATATAAAAGACACATTTAGTGTTTATAAGGTTTGAATAATAGCTATGTATAGGGACGTACTTTTCAAGGAAGTAGGCAAAGGGCAGGAGGAGAATCAATGCAAGAATGTTCCTATAAACAGGGAAGACAATCTTGCTGATGCCCATATTAAGGGCAAAACGAGATACAACATGAAAACCAGCATAACCAAACTGCAAGGCTAACATAGCCAAATGCAGTTGAAATTTCTCAGGCATTGAACAACATGTTCTCTTATCGGAGACTACAGCAGAGCCACTTGTATCTGCCATTTTAGGGATTTAGAGAGTGGAATATAGGTAAAAGGAAGGGGAATATAGAAGTTAAAAAGGATTGTTGGGATTAGAACGGTGGAGTTAGGGGACTATATATATACAAGTTGGAATGAGGGAGAAAGGAGAGATGATTTTTTTTTTCTTTTTCTTTTAACGATATGACCCCACTCATATTTCAAGAAGAGTTATATGGACCAACACCTATTTAAGAGGCATATCAAGTGGTTATACGATAAATCTATTTCAACACTACACATATCTATTATGTACATCATCCGTTCTTTATTATCTGTCGTATTTGAAAAAAAACACACATGACGATTCTGGCTTAATTAAATCCGGGTTTTTCTTTCTAGTGACAAACTGCCAAAGCTTCAAAACAGTAAAAACGATGGAAAGAGGGGGTTGTTTAGGGTGTTTTAAACTGCACTTGAGATGTTATTTCTCAAGCTACCTACGTATCCAATATATAAATTGGAATCAAGTCTTCGTAGTTCCTTAGGCATTGTTTATATAGAGGGGCATGTGCTCTAGCAATTGCGTGTAGCGTGTCCTTGGTGGACTCTAATTGTTGTGTTCCCTAAAGAAAATATAATTATTATTTGATCCCCTTGATTTTAGTAGATAATTATGGATATATTTGAATGCCAGGATTAGTGTAGTTATGACGAATGATTCTTTCCGTATTTATATGATTTTGATACGTGCGTAAGAGGTTTGGTCCGAGAGGGACTTAGGCCGACCTGTAAGGTCGGGCACTGGTAGGTTGATCCTATGCCTCGGCCGACCTGTAGAGGTCGAGAGAGAGTATCCGAGTTGTATGGAGCTCGGATATTGGGGGTTCTGGCTCTTAAGGTGGATGTTTCTCTATCTTTATTTGCTGTTGGACTATCATGGAGATGACTCGAGGCTAGGTGCCGATCCGACCCTCGTCATAAGGCGCTAAGATCCAGCCGGTCTTGGTGAAGTCGGCTAGGATCTGCTCAGATTGCAGCTCGGTTCGGTAGGTTTCTGAACGATGACCGAGGGGCGTTACAACGCCATGATGGCCGTCCTGGAATTCGAGGCGTTACTACCTGCATGCTTAAATTGGAATGGTTTCCAAGGTAAACTTGAAGGGTATTAAGCTATCATATCAAACATCATTTCTCTATTGCGATTCTACCCTATTGGAGCATCCTACTACCCTTTTTCTATCTGCACTATAATTGATGGGGAGATCACTTTCGTCTGATTCATCTGAAGAGGAATCGCTTTCTGCTAGGACTGAAGCTTTCATAAGGGAGTCCTGGACCAGGTGCCTTATTTGGTTTCGGGTTGGATTGGGGTTGAATAGATTCAAGAAAGAGAAAGTAAAATAAAATATAATGAAATAATAATTATAAAGTTGAAACATTATGTTGAAATTTGTGTAGTTGAAGAAATGTGAGATAAATTTTAATTGAATATTATATTGAAAAAGTAATGATTAAATAGTGTAGTGGGTGAATAAAGTGAATTGATTAATATTATTTTATTTGTTGATGTTGAATGATTGATAAGAGAATTTATAATAAAATAAATAAAATAATGATAAATAAGATAGTGGAATGAATAAAATATTGGGTTGGATCCAAATGGATCCAACCCCACCCGAAACCAAACAAGGCCGATTTCCACCGCTTCCTCTTCCGGTCCTTCATCAAGCAGTTTTGACCCTCTTTGGAGGCTGAAAATCCAGCGGGCCACTCAAGATATTATGGGTAGCCAGGGAATGGTCTCAGTTTTGACTCAGAGCAGTATGGAATACCTCTGCCATGAATACGGGGTACACTTGGAAGAATCTGCACCTCTACTCCCTATTGACCCGCGGCCGTACGCTTCCCGTCCTCTGGACGGATATTTCACTATTTACGAGTCCCAGTTAAAGGCTGGCTTGAGGTTGCCTTTGTGTCCTGCCTTTTTGTCTGTGTTACGGCACTACGGGATAGGTGCAGCTCAAGTGGTTCCTTCGGGGGTGAGGACGGTGATAGGGTTTGCCATATTGTGCCGAGCCGTCGGAGTGCGCTTTTCGGTGGGCCTGTTTCAGGTTTTTCACCGCATCGCACAGAGTCCGGGGCTGAAAGGATGGTATCACTTCTCCCGTCGGTCGGGAGTAAAGGAAATGCTGCTCGAAGGCCCTAAAAATAACTCGTGGCAATGGCGCTTCATCTTCGTCATGAGACGGGGGGAATTCTTTGTTGGGGCATTGGAAGACGACCTCTTTGGAAAAATATGAGTGTCCGGCCATTCCGAACTCCACATCGGTGGAAGATATTCAGAGCGCGGGTATCGTCCTGAGGCTGTGTGAGCTTCCTTCTGAGCTAATCAATACAGCTCGCTTGGATGAGGCCGGTCCTGATCCTCATGTTCCCCTAGGCATTGACAGCCATGACGTTTGTAAGTAATGCAACTTCCTTGTTCTTTTTAGGCTTTTGAATTGCCATAAGTAATGGACATTTTCTCCTTGCAGTGAGGACCCTGGCTGGCCTTCAAGCCCCCATCCATAGAGGGGAGGTGGAACGCCGAACAGAGAGAGTGGACGTGGTCAGAGAGCATGTTGGCAACGACCCGGTGACCCGGGCTATGGGATCTTCTCTCGGGGCCCACACAGCTCGTCTGTTATCCGAGATGAAGGACGATGCCTTGACAGGTCCTCATTCTTTTGAGAGGGACTTGGACGCCCTTACCATCAAGGTTGACGAGGAGGAAGAGGAGGAGCTGGAGACGCATCTCACCCGGAGGTCTTCTCGTCCTGGGCGGGGGGAGGTTGATGTGAAGAGCGGTCAGAAAAGAGGAGTAGGACCGAGTGTGGATCGGGTCTAGGAAACGAAGTTGAGAATGAGGGAACATCTGAGATTCGCTGAGAGAATGGGGAGGCCGAGGTTGGTCCCAGCACTTCGCCTTCTTCAAGTGATCCTGCGCAAGAGGTTTCTCAGATGTCCGACATGGAGCTGCCCGAGGCGGGCTTTGAGGCCTGAGATACGTAAGTTCTATTTCTTTGTGCGTTCGATATTCATCTTTACTAGATTGCTTTTATCGTAGGTTGTGTCTACACAAAGATCGGTCATGGGTCAAGAGATCTTCTGCTGACTTGTGCGTTCGTCCGCCGAGCGAAAGAAGAGGGCTTCTGATATGAGGTCTAAAGATGAGAAGACACGGGAACTTGAGGAACAACTGGAAGCCCAGACAAAGAGGATGGAGGATTTGAGGTCGGACTACGACACTCGTCTTCAAGAGTTCATGAACGAACACTTAGAGAGAGAGGCCGAGCATGACAGCCATATTGTAAATATCCGGGGGGAGCTTACTGCTTTAGAGACCTCCGCCCAGACTATTCGAGACTATAAGGCTTCTTCTGACTTCATTGAGTCTTTAAAGCAGCTACTAAGCCCTGCCGTGAGGGCTAGCTATATGCTGGGGGTAGATGACTGCAGGGCTCAATTTTCGGACCTTTCTATTGACAACTTGGCCCACCCAGACTTGTACATTCTTGGTGTGGACACGATGTATTCCCTTCGGCTGAAAGAGTTTCCAGCAGGGGTGGACCTCGCGGCTAAGTATCCTATGGTCGGGCCACCTCGCCAATCTTCTAAGGGGAGCTAGCCCTAAGGTTCGGCCCCCGGTTCCTGATAGGATCAGGCTTTTAGCTTCTAGGCCTATCTCTGTGTAGACTCTGTAATTTTCGTTGTTTATTAATGAATGTAATTTTCTATAAGAGTTTATGAAGAATGACTTTTACTTATTTGTGTATTTTCTTTTTGCCTTATTGTTGATGGGGGGGGGGGGGGATGTTGTTGATGGGGTATGTTACCCCCCAGTATGCCGCTCTTTAACCTGCGGTTTTGGATGTCATACTTGTGTTTGTGTGATTATGTAAATATAAGGCCGAGCCCGTCGTGCGGAGCTCGGACACATGTAGGTCAGATAACAGATCCGAGCAAACTAAGTCAGTTAAGTGCTTACCTCAATTAGTGGGGCCAGGTCGGATCGTATCGCGTATGGCCAGAATCGATTGACTTGTCATTTGTTAAATAGCGGCAGGCCGGGTCAGGTCAAACTGAATTCTCACATGAAAGTTTTAGGACGAACTGGGCCAGGATAGTGCTGACTTCTCATTTCCAAAACACGGTGAGTAGAGCCAGGTCGGACTGTCTTCTCGTGTGAAAGTTTTAGCACGAGCTGGGCCAGGCTAGTGCTGACTTCTCGTTTCCAAAGCACGGCGAGCAGGGCCACGTCGGAATGACTTCTCGCATGAAAGTTTTAGGACAAGCTAGGACAGGCTAATGCTGACTTCTCGTTTCCAAAGCACAGCGAGCAGGGCCAGGTCGGACTGACTTCTCAAGTGAAAGTTTTAGGACGAGCTGGGCCAGGCTAGTGCTGACTTCTCATTTCCAAAGCACGGCGAGTAGGGCCAGGTCGGACTGACTTCTCGTGTGTTAGTTTTAGGACAAGTTGGGCCAGGCTAGTGTTGACTTCTCATTTCCAAAGCATGGAGAGCAGGGCCAGGTCGGACTGACTTCTCGCGTGTTTATGCGATGTGCCGATAAAATGCTGTAATCATTCGTACAAAATTTTGGTAGGATCAAAATGACTTTATTTGAAGCAATTAAAATGGAAAAAGTTAACTTGACATAACAATAAAAGAGGGGCGCTCCTGACACACTTGGTTTAGGGATAGAACCTTCGCAGGTTGTTAGCATGCCAGCTCCTAAGGATGGTCTTGCCACTGGAATCGGCCAACTGATATGCGCCCTTTCCATGTACATTGACTATTTTGTAGGGTCCTTCCCAGTTCATATCGAGCTTGCCTTGTGGACCCTGTCTGCTGACTTTGTTCTTTCTCAGCACCAGGTCCTCTTCTCTGAAGTATGCATGCTTTACTTTGTTATATAGTACTGAGAGATCTTCTGTTTGTATCTGGCCATTCAGATGAAGTCCACCTCTCGGGCCTCTTTCAGATCATCTTTAGACTTCCTAAGCTCTATCTTCCGATCTGCCTCTACGTATAGCTCGGTTCTCGGTGAGGGTCGCTTCCATAGGCTAATTAAGGAAAAAAGAGTTTCTCCTGTTGCCGAGTTTGGTGTTGTCCGGTACACTCACAGGATGTTGGGCAGACGTTCCACCCAATTTTCTCATTCTTCTTCAAGTCTCTTCTTCAAGTGAAATTTGATTTGTCGATTGGTTTGCTCTACTTGCCGTTCGCTTGCGGGTGCCCAACTGACGTAAAGCGTTGAGATATTCTTTGCTCGGCACACCATGATCGGACCCTTTTGTCTTCAAATTGCGTGCCGTTATCTGAAAGTATTTCCTTGGGTATTCCGTACTGGCACACTATGTTCTTCCAGAGAAATTTCTGTATGGTCTTGGCCGTGATCATTCTAAGAGCTTCTTCGGCCTCTACCCACTAGGTGAAGTAATCTACACCACTAGAAACCTGAGATTACCTAGTGCCCGAGGTAGGGGCCCGACTTGGTCGACCCCCAATTGATCGAAAGACCATGCTTTGACTATATGGACCATTTGTGAGAAGCTTGATGCGATTCGTTATCATGTACCTGGCATGATTGACATCAACGAACATGATCCTCAGCATCCTGCTGAATGGCCGGCCCATAGTAGCCAAGAAATTGACATCTTTGACCTAACGTCCGAGCTCCTGGTTGATTTCCGAATATTCCTGAGTGAACTTCTCAGAGCAAATAGTTCCCCTCATCCTCGGATGCACACCTAAGGGTGCCATGAAGGACTTCCTATATAGTATGTTATCGAAAAAAGAGTATCGAGTTGCTTTAAACTTCCATTTTCTGGCCAATGTTCTGTCATCGGGAAGTATCCCGTTGTGAAGGTAGGATACGATGGGATCCATCCAAGTGCCCTTCTGTGTGATGGGTTGAAATTCTTTGGTCTCGTAGCTTCTTTCTTGTAGTTGATCTACCAGTACCATTTAGTTGGAGACAAAGTTGGATGCCAATTTAGAAAGAGCATCGGCTCGCCTGTTCTGAGATCGGGGGACCTGCTCGATGTGAACGGTTTGGAAGGCCTGTAGCCGAGCGTGAGCTGCAGCCAAGTTCTTTTTCATAGGTTCCTTTTTGGCCTCGTATTCTCCCTTAACATGGTTGACGATCAGTTGTGAGTCACTGTAGACCCGCAAATTTTTTGTTTCTAGCCTAGCTGCCAAATTAAGGCCGGCGATTAATGCTTCATACTCTGCTTCGTTGTTGGTGGCCTGGAAGTTAAATCGGAGAGCGTATGAGAATTCTTCACACTTGGGGCTGATAAGCAGGAGCCCTGCTCCGGCTCCTTCTTTGCTTAAGTCTCCATCGATGTACATGATCCAATGCTCGGTTTCATAGTTCGGTTGACTTCGACCGACGGTTATAGGGCAGAAATCTAGATCGTACTCTGCGAGTTCAACAACCCATTTTGCTAATAGTCCTGACATTTCAGGTCGGGCTAATACTTGCCTAAGGGGCTGATCTGTAACCACGACTATCGGATGGGCTTGAAAATAAGGCCTTAATTCTAGAGGCATTGCCTAAGGCAAGCGCCAGCTTCTTGACGTTTGAGTACCTGATCTCCAGGCCGTGGAGCGCTTTACTAACATAGAAGATCAGTCTTTGTATATTGTCTTACTCTCTGACGAGGACTGCGCTTATGGCTTCTTTGCATATTGACAAAGTAGGCCAACAAGGTATCTCCTTCCTGCGGAGAGGTGAGCGTAGGCAGCTCGGCCAAATAGGTTTTCTGATCTTCGAAGGCCAGTTGGCACTCTTCATTCCATTTAAACGGATTGGCTTGCCTTAGGATTTTAAAAAATGGAAGGGCTCGCTGCGCCGATCTCGATAAAAACCAGCCGATGGGGCCATTCTTCCTGTCAACCTTTGAACTTCTTTGATATTCCTTAGTGGAGGCATAGTCCTTAATGCTTATATTTTATTGGGATTGGCTTTGATGCCTTCCTTGGATATCATATATCCCAAGAACTTGCCGGTACTGACTCCGAACGTACACTTCTTAGGGTTAAGCTTCATCTATGTCATCCTGAGTACTTCAAAAACTTCTTTCACGTCCATCATGTATTGTTCGAGGGACTTACTCTTGATCAAGAGGTCATCCACGTATACTTCCATACACCTTCCGATCTGGTCTTTGAATATCGCGTTGACCGCTCGTTGGTAGGTCGCGCCGGCGTTCTTGAGACCAAATGACATGGTTTTGTAGCAATATGTGCTGAACTCGGTGATGAACGAGATCTTTTCTGCGTCATGGAGGTCCATGGCTATTTGATGATAGCCTTTGTAGGCGTCCAAGAAGCCGAATACCTTGAAACCTATGGTTGAATCCACCATAAGGTCTATCTTAGGTAACGGATAACAGTCCTTGGGGCAGGCTCAGTTGAGGTCGGTGAAATCCACACACATACTCCAACTTCCATCCGGATTAAGACCGGATTCACCAACCATTTAGGATAGCTTAATTCATGGAAAATGTCGGCCTGAAGCAGCTTGGCCACTTTTTTCTCAATAGCATTCATTCGCTCTTTGGCAAAATGCCTCTTCTTTTGCTGGATAGGTTTCCGGCTCGGGTAGACGTTCAGCTTCTGCAAAGCCAGCGTGGGGGACAACCCGGCATGTCTTCTGTCTTCCAGGCGAACATGTCTCTGAATTCTTTCAATAGCTCCACCAGCTGTTTCTTGCATTGATCGGGAATCCAGGAACCTATCCTCACGGTCAAACCCACTTGATCTTCCCATAGGCTGACTTCCTCCGCCTTATCGTCGGAGGACCAGGCCTCCTCGTCTTCGGGGAGCAATTCTTCGATGAGCACTTGTGTCAACGTGGCACTTGTATTCGCGTCAGATGTATAGTAACTCCTGACCCTATCCACCTCGCCTCTGATCTCTACGGTGCCGCCCGAGGTAGGAAACCTTAAGATGTTATGTGCGGGAAAGATTAAAGCTTGTAATCCAATCAGAGGAGGTCGGCCTATAATGATACTATCGGGGGATGACGCTTTAACCACTACATACTCGACCAAGAGCATCCGGCCCCTGGGTGGTCGGCCGAACGTAGTGGCGAGGACAATTGTACCTTCAGGGCGGACCGGAGGCCCGACGAAGCCGAACATAGGGGTGTCTGCTGGCATCATCTCAGAGCTTTCTAGATGCATTAACTGGAAAGTAGAGTAATATAGGACACTAACCGCACTTCCTGTGTCAATGCAGATTTTCCATACTAGACTTCGGCCTACCATGGATTCAATCATCAGGCCATCGTTGTTAACTCTCAAAAGGAGAGGATCTCTGGCACTGTAAGCTACTTCTTCAAGAAACTGTCGCCTTTTGTAGGGTACTGCGATGTTGGTACATGGATCATTTTCTTTCTCCAGAATCCGGTTGCCATATCCTCCGTAGATGGTGTTTATGCTCCCAACTGGATTGGTTGTCATCGTTATATTGTTTGAACAGATTGCCAATGAAAAGAAACCCTCCTTCTAGCACCAACTGACGATGCTGGAAATCGTCTTAATTATATCCGGGTTTTTCTTTCTAGTGACAAACTGCCGAAGCTTCAAGTATAGTAAAAATGATGAAAAGAGGGGGGTTGATTAGGGTGTTTTAGACTGCACTTGAGATGTTATTTCTCAAGCTACCTATGTATCAAATATATGAATTGGAATCAAGTCTTCGTAGTTCCTTAGGGATTGTTTATATAGAGGGGCTTGTGCCCTAGAAATGGCGTGTAGGGTGTCCTTGGTGGACTCTGATTGTCGTGTTCCCTAAGGAAAATATAATTATGATTTGATTCCTTTGATTTTAGGAGATAATTATGGACATATTTGAATGCCAGGATTAGTGTAGTTATGATGAAGGATTCTTCCGTATTTATTTGATTCTGATACGTGCGTAAGAGGTTTGGTCCCAGAGGGACTTTCGCCGACCTGTAAGGTCGGGCACTGGTAGGTTGATCATATGCCTCGGCCGACCTGTAGAGGTCGGGATAGAGTATCCGAGCTGTATGGAGCTCGGATATTGGGGGTTCTGGCCCTTAAGGTGGATGTTTCTCTATCTTTATTTACCGTTGGACTATCATTGAGATGACACGTGGCTAGGTGCTGATCCGACCCTCATCAGCACAAATTAAGCAAATGAGTAATTGCATTGACTTTCATTATAAAATACTAAAAAAATCTTGAAAAGTGTAGTGGTGTATAGAAATGGAAAATTGATTGGTTGAATGAGCCTAGAAAATTGAAAAGTAATATTGAAAATCGGAAATAGTATTAAAATATGTATTGGAAATGTAACTACGACAGATAAAAAGGAATTTATTATTTTGGCAACTGCGACAGTTAAATAGGAACATAGAGAGTATAAGACTACTATATAAGAGAGAGATTAATAATACACATCACACCTTTTAATTTTCCGGTATACGTACCACCAGGGGCGGATCCAAGTAGGAGGTGGTGTGGTCTCAAAACCATTCCAAAATTTCTAAAACAAAATATTTTTTAATTTGAATTATCAATGTTGTCAAGGTGTCATTATCTCTGTGTCTGAATCTGACAGAATTAAGATCTGGGATCAACTGATTGATGGTCAGCTGAGTGGAGTGTTCAAGTATGGGAAGTCAAGTGGATGAGGTGTCAACTGAGATCCGTCTGTCAGCTGAGTAAATTAACAGAGTCTGTTAAACACGTTTGAACTGGTTCTACATCTAGGATGGTTAAGTCTGGTTACTTACCTGAGCTGAGACACGTCTGGGTATTTATGTGAATTCCAGCTGGAGTCTTTATGGCGGCTAGGGTTAGATTTTCAAGGCTATAAATACTAGCATTATTGTAACCTATAAAAAGTGTGATTGTTCTTGTAATTCCACGCATAATAAATGTTATCCTTTTATGTCCGTGGAGTAGTCAGCACAACCCTGAAAACCACGTTAAATCTATGCGTTCTCTTTGTTTTTCTGTTCTTATTGATTGTTATTGCATTCGATTGCATCTGTTTTTGTTCTTCGATTGCCATCTTTTACAACAATTAACTTAGAAGAGAGAAAAATATTTTATTGATGATTCGTTGGTACAACGAAGGGATGTATATATAATGTGTAACTGACTTAACGTATAAGAACTGTAAAGCGAGCTACACTAATCAGACCAAGCCGTGCTTGGAATGACCTAAAGTTTTACTTGTGCTAATAACCTTGGGCAATCCTATGGGTACATAGTGGACATGGAGATTAATTGGACTTCAAAAGAGGAAAGTGCGGCTGACGAAGCGGTTTCGTGAGACCATCCACCAACTGATCATTATAGCCAATCTGAATGAGTTTCCGAGCGACAAGTTCCCAAACACGATAAGCATCGATTTCAATATGCCTTGTCTGCTCGTGGAAGACAAGATTTGCAGCAAGGTAGGTGGCACCCACATTATCACACTACAAGATTGGCGGACATGCGTGGAAAGGAAAGATCGTGGAGCGGGGGAGAGATAAAATCCACTGAACCTCGATAGCAGCGGTGGTGACATATTTGTATTCCGTCTCAGTGCTACATATAGCAACGGTAAGTTGTTACTTGCAAGACCAATTGATGAAATCAGAACAAAGGAAAATACAATAACCCGCAACAGAACGTTGATCATCGAGATCAGAAGCCCCGAGTCTGAATAGGCATGTAACTTGGAGGAAGGTCGACTAGAAAGAAAAAGTCCATCAGTGAGATAGCCCCAGATTTAACACAGTATACACGGAACAACTTGCCAATGATCAATGGTGGGTGCATGCATGTATTTGCTAACTTTATAGACAACAAAGGCAATATCTAGTCGCATGAGGCCCAAGTATTGAAGACCACCAACAATCATACGGTAGTGCATGTGGCAGATGATCAAAAAGGTTGGCCCTTAAACCGTGAGAGAGTGGTTGAGACATCCATAGGCGTACTGGATGATTTAGAATCATGCATGCTGGCCTTAGTAACAACTCAGAAATATATTTAGCTTGATACAAAAATAAGCACGAAACCGTCCGAGATACCCCCATGCCAAAAAGTAGGGAAGAGAGCCCAAATCTTTAATGAGAAAAGCATCAGACAATTTAATTTATGAATCAAATTTCGAACAACCTGCATATTAGAGCTAGTTATAATAATATAATCAACTTAAATAAGCATGAGAAGATATATCTCATCATGATGAAATATATATAAAGAAGAATTTGCCAGGCCGTCTTGAAAGCAATCTGAAGTAAATACTGCGTGTGGTGTGAGATTGTGAGAACCATGCATGATGAGCCTAGCGAAGACCATAGAGGCTACAGTTCAGTTTACACACATGCTGGGGATAATCAAGATGAACATAGCCCTATGGTTGCAACATGTAAATAGTATATATCATCCAAAAAACCATGAAGAAAGGCTTTTCATATATCCAACTGTTTAATAGGCCACTATAACTGTAAAGCTAAGGTGACAACAATACGAATGGTGATGGGTTTGAATACGGGGCTAAATGTATCATGAAAATGAACGCCTTCAATTTGATGAAAACCTTTGGCTACAAGACGTGTTTTGTAGCGCTTAATGTGACCCTGAGAATTGCTAAAGAGATGCCAACAATATCGTCTTGAATATGCGTATGAATTAGTCAAAGATTTGTGTTACCGACTAGTGAGGCTATTTCTCTGATAGAAAACAGCTGAGTATACATGTGTTGAGGGGATTGTTCGCACATGAGCATCACTACATAGTCTCTAAGTGGAATTTGAATGTCTAGTTTGTGGTTAGGCAAGGTTTAAGCATGCAATTAGCCTCCACGGTGTCTCTTGACCTTACCGAGCCCATCTCAATTATAATTGCTTTGTTGGGGCCTTATATATCTGGACAACTAGTTTATTGAGCCTTTGGCCGGAAGTTTGTCACATTTCTCTTTATGTTTAACCAAGGTTCCAGCCCTTCAAGAACTGTTGACGTGCGAACACCTCGCGCTTGAAGACATCAGACTCAAGTTACAAATAGTTTTCACCCATATGAGTTATTGTTAGCAAATTCAAAGAATCGCATAAACAATCTAATCAAGATTTGTAAAAAGAAGAGAGCCTATTTGATTGTAGGATATAGGGAAGGATAAGATCATTGCTTAGTTAATATTTGTTTATAGAATGAATGTTTATTTGTTTAACTCTTTTTTATTCAATATTTGACGTAGGTATGACCCGACGTCGTACATGTGACACTTGAAGGATTAGTTCGGATCTACTCAGCAAATGGGCCGAAGAGTTCCGGCCTAATAAGAGACCCTATGTTTGAGACAACTTCGAGAAAGATAGACTTAATCTGATATGTGACATCCCCCAGTTCAGTCAGCCGACATGGTGTAGTTCCACGTTGGACTTCACCTTTCACTCGGGACAAATCTTTATCGATATGAGATCACAGACATGGGCAGTCCGGCCACTTAGCAATTATTACCCCACGACGTTAACTGCTACAATAATGACTCTGTGATTTCTGTCCCATCATGACATGAGCTGCAAACTGCACCATGATCCTAATCATGCTCTTATCACATGTATCAAAGAATTAACTCGCACAACGGAGCTCTATAAAAAAGTGACTTCAACATTAATAGTTTGATACCAAAATCTCTAGGTACGTAGGCAGGCACACACAATTGGCTCACCTATAATCAATTCACAAATCTTCTTCTAAACAAATTAAATTATTGACAAGTTTTTGGGAAATTTTTTGTGTGTCTTTCATTCAGAGTAAGGTACTATAAGTATACAATTTACATCGTAATTGGGGCCACTAATCACGTCCGAAATCACTAGGATCGCTACTAACATAAATACACAATATTTACTTCCTAAAATTCGGAATATATTCCGTAACACCCCTCCTCAAGTTGGAGCATGCAGATTTCAAATGCCCAACTTGCTAAGTAAGGAAGAAAATTGTCGCTTGCCCAATGCCTTGGTGAAAATGTCCGCCAACTGCTCAGTGGTGGACACGTGTCCGGGGAGAATCATGCCATCTTGCACTGCATCCCGAACATAGTGGCAGTAGACTTCGATATGTTTTGTTCGTTCATGGAAGACCGGATTTTAGGCAATATGAAGGGCAGATTGACTATCACCGAACAAGTCCATCGTACGAGGATAATCCACCCCTGAGCTAGCGAGCAAAGCTTTCAACCATTTCAGCTCGGAAGTAAGTGCTGCCATTGAGCGATACTCTGCTTCGGTAGACGAATGAGAAACAATATGTTGCTTCTTGGTCTTCCACGAGACCGGTGAAGTCCTTAGAAACACAATCCAACCGGCCAAAGAGTGCCAGGACATGGGGAAACTGGCCTAATCTGAACCGCACCACCGGATAAAGAGAGATCACAATCACCGCAGAGCAAAATGCCTTGGCCCGGACACTTCTTCAAATAACGCACGGTCCGGAGAGCGGCGTCCCAATGTTCTTGACGAGGATTCTGCATAAACTGAGCTAGAATATGGACTGTGTTAGCCAAGTCAGGCCGCATGAATGATATGTAGATGAGACGACCAACAAGGCGGCGATAACGCCCAGGGTCATCAAGGAAAGGTCCAGCAGCAAGAGCGAGAGTATGATTCCATTCAATAGGAAACTTTGCTGGATTTGGATCCAAAACACCTGCGTCGGCGAGGATATCGAGTGTGTATTTACGCTGACAGAGGAAAATACCTTTCGGGCTACATGCCACCTCGATGCCGAGAAAATATTTCAAAGGGCCGAGGTCTTTCATATGGAAGCATGCACTTAAATACTGTTTAAATGAGGCAAGAGCAGAAGCATTATTACCCGAGATGATCAAATCGTCAACATAAACAAGGACATTGAGTTGCACATGGCCGTGCGTAAAGGTGAACAAAGAGTAATCCGAGTAGGACTGCTGAAAACCATATTGTTGCAAAGAGGCTGCGAGCTTGGCGAACCAACAGCGAGGAGCATGCTTCAAGCCGTACAAAGACTTTTCAGCCAACCCACCCGGACAGGCCGATTAACCGTAAAGAAGAGGGCAATTTCATGTACACCTCCGCGTCTAAGTCTCCGTGTAGAAACGCATTATGCACATCCATTTGATGCAACTCCCAATTCTTTGCCGCTGCGATAGCTAGAAAGACCCGAACCGTGACCATTTTAGCCACAGGAGCAAAAGTTTCGCCATAGT
Source organism: Gentiana dahurica var. dahurica (assembly GCA_024500145.1). NCBI lineage: Eukaryota > Viridiplantae > Streptophyta > Magnoliopsida > Gentianales > Gentianaceae > Gentiana > Gentiana dahurica. Next base: position 24,645,481 of record CM044899.1, on the reverse strand, counting down.
CAATCCCTTCGATCTGATGATTACCAAGAATAACAAGCCGGGCCTTTAAGCGTTCTACTTTCCCATCGGCATGATATTTTATTTTATACACCCACTAGTAGCGCAAGCGCTTTCTTTCCAGGGGGTAGGTCGGCCATTTCCCAGGTGTCATTGTGTTCAAGAGCAGTAATCTCCTGATGCATGGCATCTCTCTAACCCACGTCTTTCATGGTCTCATTAAAGGTACGTGGCTCAAGACCTGTAGTGAGAGTTGCAAGAAATATATGGTGTCGTGCAGAAAAAATATCACGATTCACAAAGTGTGCTATAGGATAAAGAGTACCTGAGGAACCAGCTGGAGAGGATGAGGGTGAGGACAGACATAATTCCCGACCAGTGTGTGTAACGTAGTGTTTGTGCGATTTTGAAGGTCGTTCATCTCGCATTCCACGACCCAAGGGAGTAAGAGGTGCGGCCTATTCATCCGCATAATCCATAGCCACAACATTTTCGTCGGTTGAACCCGTAGGAATCGCATCATCCAAATGCGGTTCAACCCCCCTGCATCTAATACGGACTCGAGTTCTATTAAAAAATCATCATCCACCTGAGGAATACTAGGGGCATCAGCGTTTCAGTAGGTGACTTAATGCCGTCGGTAATAAAGGGAAATTCAGTTTCATGAAATTTGACGTCGCGAGAAACAAAAACTTTGCCGGTAGCAAGATCATAAAGTTTCCATCCTTTTTTGTCGTTGGGATAGCCAATAAACACGCATTTTCGGCTATGGGGAGCAATTTATTTCCCTTGGACTTTTGAATGTGATCGAAGCAGAGACAACCAAAAATAAGGAGATGATTGAGCTCGGGTTCCGTGCCAAAAAGGATTTCGAAAGGTGTCTTATTTTTCAATAATCCAGAAGGAGTACGATTTATCAAATGCACAACGCCAAGAATGCATTCACCCCAAAAATTAATTCGTAGGTTGCCTTGCAACATCAAGGCTCGTCCTACATTAAGGATGTGTTGGTGTTTACGTTCCACTCGCCCATTTTGTTGAAGCGTTCCAACACATGATGTGAAACTTATTCCATTTCATCGAAATAATCTAACATATTGCGAAACTCGGTGGCATTATCACTTCTTACCAACTTCATTTTCGTTTCAAATTGGCGTTATACCATGGAAATAAAAGAACGAAAAACCGTAGGCACTTCAGCTTTCGAATGCAACAAATAAACCCAAACCGCACGAGAAAAATTATCCACTAACGTCAAAAAATAATGTGCCCCACTCGAAGAAGGCATCTTGTGAGGGCCCCATAAATCACATTGTATAAGTTCAAAAATTCGACTGTTTTCATTATCATTAACACAAAAACAATCACGTGCCTGTTTGGCTTGAGGACACACCTCACAAGCTTTATTTAATTTTTTAGAAATACCATAACAAGTTCGGACTGCAGGAACCAATTTGAGCACTCTATCTGATGGGTGCCCTAAGCGACGATGCCACATTTCAAACGTAGACAAGGCAGGTACCGTCACTGCACACACTGTCGGAATCCCCCAAAAAAATAGAGTCCGTCCTTCCATTCACTTGCTCCAATCAGGGTCCCCGAATGACGGTCTTGTATAGCACAAAATGAGTCAGTGAAACGGACATAACAATCTGAATCATCAATTAATTGCGACACCGATACTAAATTGCAACGTAAAGTAGGCACAAAAAAACATGTCGCAGAGTGATGCCATGTGAAAGCAAAACGCTGCCCGCCTGTGTAGCCACAACTTGCTCCCCATCCGGTAAACCAACCGGACACGGCTGAATTGAGACAACATTGGTCATACCCGACGAATCGCCAGTTACATGGTGTGATGCCCTTTTTTCAATAATCCAAGACAAATTCGAGAACTCACCTGTCATTTGATCTAGTTGGCGATTATTAATCATGTTTAACAAAATTTGGACTTGCTTCGGTTTCAAATCATCCAGTGGAGAAAGACCCGAGCCTCCACCGGATGCACCTTCTTGAACGTGCTGATCCGAGCTGCTGCCAAGAACGGCGTTGGCCCGAACATCGGCTCCACATCCACGCCCAGCCATTGTCGGAGTGGAGGACGGGGCTGCTGTTGAAATAGTGTCCTAAACCCAATCGGGTTGAACCGAATCCGACCGGGTCGGATCATTGCTACTATTTCTTTATGTTTATACATATATAAAATGGCTTTTCAGTTATCATATATATGTTCTTTTAAAGAACCAATTATGAATTGTTATATGATAACGTCTTTAGTATTAAACTGTGATAGAGAAACCATGATAGGCGATTATGGTTGATGAGATCTCTAATCACTTTAATAAGTCTGATACTTAAATGTCTCTAGGCTGATGTACTATTAAACAGGACATTGATAGTGCAAACAGACTAGCACGTATTAGATGTATTATGTCTTTAAGGGCAGTGATAGATCTCGTCTATCGAAGTGTAGAGACACTTGGACTGTACGTGGACGTGTATTAGAGAATGCGTACGTTAGACTGACCCACTTACACGGTTAAGTGTCACAATATGTGGCGGTTGTGTAATTATCCTTTGGACCGGAGTCTTCATGGCATCACGGTGTGGATTGTCATGCTTTGACACTATTGAGGTTTCCCCTAGCCATGGGGCGACCATGCGGTAGTGATTGGGTATGATATTAAAGCATGCGGAGTATACATGATTGGTCGTCCGGGAATCGCGTATCCTATGATTGGGATCGAATATCCGAAATGGCCTTCTTATAAGGAATGTCTTACTCTCGTGAATCTTTGCAAAGTGGAAGTAAATAAGTTACTTCGAGAGAGCTTCATATCCAGATTATAAGATACGGTCGTTGATGTTTTGACACTCGACTAACGACCGTATGGATATTATTACAGCGATAGGATTGTAAGTTACACGTTAACTGTTTCACATGAAAGGTATGAAAGGTAGTGGTCATTGCATTTGACTTTTCCGATGATTGGGGGTCACTGTGTGTTGCTAGACGCTATCCCGTGATCGTTAGGCATGAAGGGCATTTTCGTAATTTGCACTTTGTGTCTACGGCCAACATATTCGGAAGCCTAACGGGTCACACACATATGAACATCTAGCCGGATTAAAATGTGGTTATAGATGATAACCAAATAAGGAAAGTTTATCTCGAGACTATAAATGTTATAGTGTAAATTAATATGGTGGTATTTATTTATTATGAATAAATAAAATACAAGATATTAATTATATTAATTAAAGAATATTTCGGAAGCCAATTAATGGCTAAAGGAGGCGCATATATTATTGTGTATAAGATACACTTGGATTGTACAATTTAATTAATAGTATTACCAAATATTAATATAAGCTATTGATATATATGTATATATCTAAAATATATGCGACTGAAATTTGTGTGCATGTCACACGTGAATGCCAAGTTGATATGTTTGAATATTTGGATATTAATAGATTTATATGTGTTATATATTTGTGATATATACAAATGTGTAAATTGATTTATGGTAATAAGGTAAATATAGTCAATATAAGATATTGACAATATCTTGGAAATATTCAATATAAGATATTGACAATATCCTAGATTTATTTAATATAAGATATTATATTAAATGAGATAAATCAATCAATTATATTTTCCTTATTTTATTGGGAAAATGTTTTCTTTCTACTCTATCTGGGGCGCCACATCCATTATAAATAGGAGGTGGGTGTCAAAATCTTTTGTACATCATAATTCCAAGAGCTAATGGTTCTTGTGTAAAAATAGAGAGCATCCTATAGAGAGTTGGAGAGAGGGGAAAAGGGTCGGTCTAGCAATCGGTGTTTTCCAATAGCAATCCATGATGGGATTCCAGCGGGCTGTTCGTGTGGACTAGCGGTAGAGGCCGAACACTTGGGCGGCTCTATGCAGAACTACTCTCCTTAGACGGTCAAAGCGTCGATCTTTTAGATCAACCAAAGTAACCACCGTCTACTAGCTTATATGTTTATTGCTTAAACGAAGTCGATCTTGGGTAGATAGGAAATAAATTTTTGAATTCCGCTGCGTTGCCGCGTAGATTTCATAATAGCTGCTCCTTTCCCTTTCTTGTTACGATGCTCCCACCATTCTGGAAATTCATGAAGTTTAAAACAACTACTAACCTCATGGCTTGATAGCGCAATGAGAACAACGGAGCTTCGATTTATCAGTTCGATCACCACGTCCTCAAGGACGATCAGTTTGTAAAGTGAAAGCATGAGCCTGAACAATCTCTTTTTCGGCCTTCCTACGTGCTATTCCTCGAGATTTTTCCTCCTGTACAAAGGCGAGATATGCCTCATCCAAAGATGGAGCCGGAACCCTGGACAAGAGATTCAAGCAAACTACTCCATACAAATCATCAGTGATTCCAATAAAAAATTGATGGAATTTTTCTTCCACGCGATCCTGTACAAATTTTCCCACGACCCCACACATACACAGGCCGCAAGAACACTGATGTAGAGGCTTCAGTTGAGATAAGTCATCATACAGTCCCATAAGGGTGTTGTAGTAGTCTTCCACCGTGATGCCGGAGGTCTGCGGGCACTCAATTATGGCGGCCCGAAGCTGCTGGAGTCGAGGGCCATTGGCAACACAGAATCATTTTGCCAAATATTCCCACAGTGCGTTGGCCTCCTCGAAGTAGGGGATAGTAGCCGCAGTTTTCGGCTCCATGCTTCAAAAATCCACGAGATCTGCATTGAATTGACTGTATCCCAATCAAGCTATTTTTTCTTGTCAATTGGTTTCTTTATCGTTGCGTCAATAAACACGAATTTCCAGCGTGACTTCAAGGCGAGGGTATATATCGTCCTTGACCACGCAAGATAATTATCGCCACGCAACAACACGTGGGTTATCAGATTCCCCGGTTGATCTCCAGAGCCGAGGTAGTACGGTGAGGTGGGATCGATTTTGCCGTCACTTTCTGCCATTGTTGATGCAAAGCAAGGCATGCTGGTGCTGCTAGCAAAGGGCGAGAAAGGTGACCGAGAGTTAGGAAAAAATTAGGGTTTAATGGTGTAGTGATGGCTCTGATACCATGACAAGTTTTTGGGAAATTTTCAGTGTCTTTTATCCAGAGTAAGTTACTATAAGTATACAATTTACATCGTAATTAGGGCCACTAATCACGCCCGAAATCACTAGGATAGCTACTGACATAAATACACAATATTTACTTCCTAAAATAGATATATCCGGAATATATTCCGTAACAATTATCCTCTCGAATCCCAATTATGTACCCGAATAACAACCCGATTTCGATACTGATAATTTCGTGCATCGTTAAACACCCATTATATAACAATCAGATTTTGACACTGAAGATTTCGTGCATCGTTAAACACCCATTATAAAGTTTATTGTGAAAATTTAGTCATTTGTTCAATGTTGTGTGGTGATTCAATTTTTCAATTTAAATCTCGGTAGAATCAAGGTTGATTTATTTTTTATTATTATACTTTTTGTGTGTGTGTGTAACTAAACTACAATTAACACAACTCTCTTTGTTTTTAATGAAGATCGGCATCAACTAATTATAGAATAGGTTTACAGAAGATTCAACGTCAAGAGCCCACGAAAGGTCTAAAAAGAAGAAATGTCAAGTATTAATGTTTTTCCGTTGTCTCCCACACCTTCTATCGTCCACTTCACTCTTAGCTGACAAAGACAACCACAAATCGCACTAAAGAAAAGGTAAATATTGATATTAAAACAAGAAACGTAGGGGGTTCTTCTTGTTCGTATGTATTTGTATTTTTACTTAATAATTTAATTAATTAGATCAGGTCCTGTTTCAGAAGCATGCGACTAATGATGATGATAATTGAGGAGTTATACAGAGAAGGAGATATGGTGGAAATCTGCCATCGATACATAGCGCGCACGAGTGGGGTGAAGGTGGGTACACACCACCATGGTCATAAACCCCACAATACAGTCCACCACCCTACATTTCCTCTCTAGCTACTTTAATTGATGTATTTATTTATTTATTTATTTATTTATTTTTTAAAGTTGTTTCCTATTCTTTTTCTTTGATTTGTTTTGTTTTTGTTGACGCCATTACTTCTTAGTTCATGTTGACATTCTCTTCGGTTTATATTTGAAGGAAAAACATTGGCCAAGGAATAGAAATTCTTCCTGATTAGAAACATACCAAATTTTCCATGGTAAATTTTGAACTTCCTAAATGTCTTGCAGAACCCGGATCAAGGAATAGAAGTTGACCCTAAACTTTCTGACTTCTGGTGAACATCCTATAAGGATCTTAGACTAGAAAGTTAAAGAAGTGAAAGGGAAAGAAGTATATTTAGTTCATGTTCAGTAGGAAAAACTTACTCATTGTTGAATGGTGCTACACATTTCTAGAATAGAAGCTTCTAGTTGTATGTAAGAGTCCAGATAAATATTGCTACACTAGAATGGAAGCTACTAGATACATGTAGGTTCTAGTAGTGATTGTCAAAAATTAAGAAATATCTAGAAAACTCCATAAGGGTCTTGAGCCATCATATAGAGACTATATATATATTGCACTACCCCATGTACTTGAACCAAGCAATCAAGCAATCAATATAATCAAATTCCTTTCTGCAATCTCTCCAACTTATCAATCATTTTCCATCTTACACTCATCATCCTAGCCTTCTCCATCCAACTTACTACAAAAATTCTAACAAGTTGTATCAGAGAGAGGTTTCGATACAACTACAACTGGGCGAAATCTACATCATGGCAGATTACACACTTTGCTCATCCATTCCGGTTTCAATTTTTCAAGGTGAAAATTTCGACTATTGGTTTATTAAAATGAGAACATACTTTTGTGCTCAAGTTTTATGGGATATCGTAAGTAAGGGATTTAGCATCCCCGACGACATCTCAAATTTATCTACTGCACAAAAGAAAGAACTCAAGGAGAATCAACAGAAAGATGCTCAAGCATTATTAGCCCTTCAATTAAGCTTGACTGAAGAATTGTTTCCAAAATCATGAGTGCCAAGACGGCTAAAGAAGCGATGAATAAGTTGCAGGAGGAGTTTCAAGGCAATGAAAAGGTACGAGTCTCAAAACTCCATTCTTTGAGGAGAAATTTCGAGAATTTAAAAATGAAAGAGTCAGAGAATGCTAAAGACTACTACACAAGTGTAGATTCATTAGCAAATCAATTGCGGGTCCCAGAGAAGAAAATTGTGGAAAAAATATTAATTACATGTACAGAAAAATATGATCCAATCATTACAGCTATTGAGCAGTCAAAAGATTTGGAAAAATTGACTGCTTCAGAATTGATGGGGTCTTTAGAAGCTCATGAACATAGATTGGAAAGGCGTCACGTAGGCACAACTAAAAATGTTTTTCAATCTAAGTTCAAAACGCCGTCACAAAAATCAAAACAAAATGATCGGAGATCAAATGAAAGTTCTAAAAATACAGAGCCTCCAAACAAAACATTTTCTCCTTGCGGTATATGCAAAAGGAAAAGCCATTTGGAGAAAGACTGTTGGTTTAAACGAAAACCACAATGTAAAAATTGCAAGAAATTTGGTCACGTCGAGAAGGTATGTCGATCAAAAAGGAATCATCAAGCTAACTTTTCTGAAGAAAAGGACGTCGAAGACAATCTCTTCTATGCATGTCAAGTAGCAACAGAGGAGAAGAAAGATACATGGTATCTTGACAGTAATTGCAGCAATCACATGACAAAAGATGAATCCATATTTTGCCGTCTTGAAAAATTCAAGACAAATATTAAGATAGGAAACGGTGACTTTATGGAGGCTCTGGAAAAGGCACTATTGTCATTAACACAAAGAAGGGCAAGAGATACATAAATGAGGTGCTCTTGGTCCCAAGTATATATAGATCAAAATCTATTGAGTGTCGGACAAATGATGGAGAAAGGAAACTTGATGCATTTTGAAGGAGATTCTTGTACAATATATGATAAGGAAAATAAATCGCTTCAAATTGCAAAAGTAAAAATGAAGGAAAAACGATGCTTTCCGATCCAATGGAGTTATGCAAGAGTTGTAGCAATGAAGGCACAAGTTGACGACTCGTGGTTATGGCACAAAAGGCTTGGTCACTTCAATTTCCATGGATTAAGAATACTACATCAAAAGAACATGATGGAATACCTACCCACTATAAAGGCACCCGATCGTGTTTGCGAAGGATGCATGCTCGGGAAACAACATCGACAACCATTTCCTGTTGGAAAAGCTTGGAGAGCGAAGGAACCATTAGAATTTGTGCACACGGACGTTTGTGGCCCAATGCGCACTCCTTCACATGAACAAAATAGGTACTTCATTCTCTTCATTGATGATTTTACCAGAATGACATGGGTTTATTTTATGCATGAAAGATCTAAAGTATATGAAATATTTAAGAAATATAAGGCCTATATCGAGAAACAAAGTGGTCACTACATGAAGACCATAAGAAGTGATCGAGGCAAAGAATACACATTTAAAGAATTCAACAAGTTCTGTGAAGATGAAGGCGGGCATCAATTGACAGATGGATACGCTCCAGAACAAAATGGTGTGTCAGAACGTAAAAATAGATCAGTTATGGAGACAGCAAGAGCTATGCTAATGGAGAAAGGCCTTCCGAAAACATTTTTGGCAGAGGCAGTGCATACTGCAGTCTACTAGCTAAACAGATGTCCAACCAAAGCCGTTCAGGACAAACACCATTCGAAGCCTGGAGTGGGCGAAAACCATCAGCAAAACATCTTAGAGTCTTCGGCTCCATCTGTTAAGTTCACATTCCAAAAGAGAAAAGGAGCAAACTGGATAAAAAGACACAGAAGGCATTTTCTTAGGCTATAGTACACAATCAAAAGGTTACCGTTTCTATAGCTTAAGAACAAGAAAGCTTATTGTCAGTCGAGACATTGAGTTTGATGAGGATGCAAGCTTCAATTGGGAAACCGAGGAAGTTGAAAGGAAAACTATTCATATGGCACCACTTCTAAGAACCAACGAAGAAGACAACCGCCAACCAGAATCACCAGCTTGCGCTATCATTGAAGAAATATCACAAGATGAAGGTTCTTCTCCAGAGACACCACCAAGGAAGACAAAATCTTTGAGTGAGATATATGAGAGACGCAATCTCACCTTGATAGAACCAGGAAGTTATGAAGAAGCTTCCAAAGAAGTTTGGAGAAAAGAAATGGAAGAAGAAATTAAGATGATAAACAAGAATGAAAAGTGGGAGCTAGTAAGTCCATCTCCAGACAAAGAGGTCATCGGTGTTAAGTGGGTCTATAAAACAAAGCTTAATCCTGATGGCTCCATCCAAAAACACAAAGCAAGGCTTGTAGCAAAAGGCTACTCTCAACAGTTTGGAGTGGATTACAACGAGACATTTGCTCCTGGTGCACGATTAGAGTGCATTAATTGCCATGTCTGCACTAAAAGGATGGAAAATCCATCAGCTGGATGTTAAATAAGCATTTCTCAATGGATACTTTGAGGAAGAAATTTACGTGGAGCAGCCTCAAGGATTTATTGTGAAAGGAGAAGAAGACAAAGTCTAAAGTTAAAGAAATCTTTATGCGGGCTCAACCAAGCCCCATGGGCTTGGTATAGCAGAATTGATAATTACTTCATTACGCAAGGTTTCAGGAGGATCAAAAGCGAGCCTACACTTTACATTAAGATGCGAGATACAAATGACACACTTATTGTTTCCTTATACGTTGATGATCACATCTTTACGGGAAACAATAAGGACATCATAAAGAGTTTCAGACAAGACATGATGAAGATGTTGAAATGACAGACTTGGGATTAATGCACTACTTCCTTGGAATCGAGGTAAACCAAAAAGAAAATGGATTTTTCATTTCCCAAAAGAAATATACATATAGTCTTCTTGAAAAGTTCAAGATGAAAAGGTGCAAGAGTGTTGTAACTCCACTTGAAAGCAAAGCAGTCAAGAGTGAAGATGACACGCCAAGAGCAGATTGTACGGTCTATCGGCGTCTCATTGGAAGTTTAATCTATCTAACAACTACAGGACCTGACATTATGTTTACAACAAGTTATCTCTCAAGGTTCATGCAATGTCCAAGTCAAGTTCACTTTGGAGCAGCTAAAAGAGTTCTAAGATACCTACAAGGCACAAAGGATTATGGCATTTGTTATGGATCCAGTACTGATTCAAAGCTGATTGGGTACACTGATAGCGGTTGGGCAGGATCATCAGATGATATTAGCACATCTGGCTATGCATTCACTTTGGGCTCAGGAATATTCTCTTGGGCAACAAAAAATCAAGACACAATAGCACTATCAACAGCAGAAGCAGAATATGTAGCAGCAGCATTGACAACATGCCAAGCTATATGGCTCAAACGGATACTTGAGGACATGACAGAGCCTAAAGATGAAGCAACATTGATCTAATGTGACAACAATTCGGTAATTTCAATAGCGAAAAGCCCAGTACTTCATAATAAGACTAATTAAGCATATGATAATCAAGTACCACTTCATCAGAGAAGCTGTAGCCAATAAAGAAATAGAGGTCATGCATTGCAGGAGTGAAAAACAGTTAGCCGACATATTCACAAAAGCACTACCAAGAGACAAGTTCGAGCTATTGCGAGAAAAGATTGGTGTCACTGAAATGTGTACCAATGAGGTGTGTTGAATGGTGCTACACATTTCTAGAATAAAAGCTTCTAGTTGTATGTAAGAGTCCAGATAAATATTGCTACACTAGAATGGAAGCTACTAGATACATGTAGGTTCTAGTAGTGATTGTCAAAAATTAAGAAATATCTTGAAAACTCCATAAGGGTTTTGAGCCATCATATGGAGACTATATATATAACACTACCCCATGTACTTGAACCAAGCAATCAAGCAATCAATGCAATCAAATTCCTTTCTGCAATCTCTCCAACTTATCAACCATTTTCCATCTCACACTCATCATCCTAGCCGTCTCCATCCAACTTACTACAAAAATTCTAACAAGAGAGTTATAGAAGTGAAAGGGAATGAAGTGAAAGAAGTATATTTAGTTCATGTTCAGTAGGAAAAACTTACTCATCAAGAAGCTACATGGGAAGGAATATTAGATGTTGGATAAATACACAGAACTCTTTAATCATGAGTTATAACAACTTTTGAGGATGAAATTTTAATATGAGGATGAATGTAAAACCTTGAATTTGATTTTACATATACCTCAATTACGGGTCAAAGTGACATATTGAAACGCAATATCTCACTAAGTACATCAATCTAATGCATCAGGTTTTTTCCCCAAAAATACTCATTAAATAAATCAAGTGGGCCATGTAAGTCCATCAGCCAACGGCTCAATGCTGGCAGCTCACAGGTGCATCGCCATCTTAGAGCTAGAATGCTTCATTTTTCAGCTGCTGTAACTCCTGAACTAGAATGCTGCAACTTTTCAGCTACGGTAATTAAGTATGTTTCATGTTCTTTAAGTTTTAAGCATGAATATCTTTGGTATAAGTTAATGCTTTGTCATTTTCTAAGTAGGTGATGAATCAATATAGGAGATGAATTTTATCTTGTGGAAAAGGATTGTTCGTAAGAAATGAGTCATAATCAAGAGATAAGGACTCCAGCATCAAAGATTTTTCAGTAGTTCATGCAATTAGATGTTTATCAAAGCTCAACATGAATTATATATGCACATGTTTATTCATTTTCTGCATTGTATAGACTAGGTATGTGCATGATTTATGTTGATGTGCTTGTAAGAAGTCTAGTTAATGCTAAAAAGGGCTAGAACTGGCGATGCACATGTGGAAGCCCACAGACTCTACGCTACCTTTTATGTAATTAATGGCTCTATAGTAAGTTTTATGAATTAAGGAACTAGATGGTTCAATTATAACACTACTAAACAATACCTTTTTGCTACACTTTTGTTTGCCACGCTCCAGCAAAATAGCGCCGCGAAAAGTTACCTTTTGCGTCACTTTTTACGAGCGACGCAAAAGGTACCTTTACTGTAATTTTTTTTTGATAAAACAGTGACGCGAAAACAACTTTTTTGCGACGCTCATAAAAAGTGACGCTACAGGTTCCTTTTTGCGGCGTTTATTTGTGGCCTGGCAAGCTATAGTGTAGCAAAAAGGTATTTTTTTGTAGTGTAAGTTTGTATGCCCATTCTATGCAAATTTCCAGATTACATGTTTGATAAAAATCATGTTTTAAGGTAGTGAGTGGAAGATGTTTGGAATCATGTTAAGGTGACATATTTAGAATGATAAAAATTCTGATTTTATTGTCGGGATATCATGTCTATAAGATCTTTGATGTTCATTTCATGATAATTTTCTTAACATGCCAAACAAATTGAATTGTGACTTGTGAATCATATGATAACTTGTATGATGTAATTGTCCTTGAAATTAAAATGTTACGTGGACGTGTTGTATGTGATAAAGAGTATGACCGTATGGATATTTCTGTGTGTTAAGTGAATAAGGAAATGATGTGCATGTATGTAACAACTTAGAAGTCTTAACGGAGTTAAAAGATGATCATGTTGATGAATTGACATATTGTACTTGCTCATTGATCGATGTGTTGTTTCTTGTATTTAAATGACTTAGAAAGCATGTCTTAGGACAAAATATGAATGATTATGTGAATAATAAGAATGAAATGACTTATAAATGAAAAGCATGCCATGTCTTGTTCTATGATATTTATAATGAGCATGATCATTATAAATGAGAAGAAGATGGTTATGAAAGAAAGAAAGAAATATTTAAAGTAACACGGTTCAAGGTTAAGTACTTTGATTAATTGAAAGATAATAAACAATCAAGGGTCATCGGAATCAGCATTCCCCGTTCATGAGCAAGAACAGTGAACATTATGTCGGGCCGGTCAACAATCCCTATCCATGGATTATAATAATTGAGACCTCCGGTTTGTCAAAATTCAAAGAGCAAGCTCTCCATTAGCCTTTACTATAATGGTGTGGTACTCATAAACCTTAAATCAGAGCACGAGAAGCGTGATCACAGTGTAAAAAGAAATGATGAACTTGAAAATATGTGCTTTATTTATTTTTATGTTAAATTGTTGATAAACATTTATGGCTTGTTTGTTACACGTGAATGGAATGATTTTTCATTCCATTCCAGTGCTTGTGTATGATTATAAGGTAATTGAATGTAATTAGATTTAATTACAATCGAATGAAAAATGACCATTTTCATTATCTCTGAAAATGGATTGACTGGGATGTAATTGAATAAAAATTGACAAAACACATGGGTTGTGGGTAAGAGTAAGGTGGGGTAGAATTGGTAGTGAGGTAAGGTGGGGTGAGTTAGGGTAGGTGGTGGAGCGGAATGAGGTGGGGTAAGACAGTGTATGATTAGATTAGTGTTGTGGGGTAGGTTGCGTGAGGTAGATTAGGTGGGTTGAGTTAGGTAGGGTTGGGTATGGGTGGTGACAAAGATTAGGGTAGAATGGTGGTATGGAAAAGGTTTGTTATGGTAGATTGGATGCCTAAATGGAGTATGGTGGGATATGGTACGATGGTGTAAGGTAAGGTGGGGTGGTGAGTTTGGTACGGTAGGTTAGGATATGGTAGGGTAAGATATGATGGGATGATTTGTAGGGTACAGTAGGGTAGTGTTAGGTAGGTGATGAGAGTCAACTTTACTATGTTTTGGTGCATGTTCTAACCCCGTTTAGTTTAAATATCGTTTTAGCATAATTAAAACTTGAACGCACATGATTAACCTAAACTAATTATGAAGACGACTTTGGTATTCGATTGATTCCTCGTGGGATACGACCTTGCTCTCCACTATAGTGCTTCCGATCCGGTACTCTGCCGGTTAAGGTTGGTCGTTACTATTTTGGTCATCAAGTTTTCTAGCACCGTTGCCGGGGACTTAATCGATATCTCTCAAGTCATTGGAAGACATGGGCTTATGTTGTTTTATTTTTATTGATTTCTTGTTGTTTGCTTCTTGTAGTGCATGACCCGAAGCTCAAAGAAACCGTTATTTCCATACATTCCTGAGATTGATGCTTTGTCTAGACACCGAAACGCTTTGCGCAACAAGGGGATTCTAGTTGAAGAAGTAAGTCAAGAATTGGAAAGTGGAAGTTCTAGTTCTGAGAGTTCTAGTAGTGGCTACGGGAAACAAGGACCTTGAATTCAACCGGGGTATGAATCGAGGAAAGAGTATAGATGCGACTGAGGAAGGTGATGCAACTCAATTCCAAGGTCGACCATCAAACCCACCTTCCCCAACTATGGACCCTCTATCTAGAGAAGGGAGTATTGTGTGTGATACCTCACCGAACAATAACTTTCAACAACGAACCAATATCCCTCTCCAAACTCCACAAGTCAATCAACCACAAAAACCTCCACAAATGGACCCCCAATTTCTCCAACAATATCAACAAATGATGATGCAAATGGCCCAATTCAATCCTATGATGAATCCCATGATGAACCAGTTCCCTCAAATGGCCATTCCCTATTTTCAACAATTTATCCCTCAAGCTAATCCTCAACCGGTCCCTATGGTGAACCCTCAACAGTACATACCACAAGCTCAAGTGAACCAAGCGGGTAATCGACCGGTGAGACTTTGTAGAGACTATGTGACACCATTGGCTACTACGGGCCATAGTCCTATTCGAGTACCCAATGTTGCAGCTAATAACTTGGACATAAGGCAACACATTGGCATCTACTTACGAATAATGTTGAGTTTGAAGGAAGAGCTACGGATTATCCGAATACTTTTATCAATAGTTTCTTAGAGGTATGCAAGACGGTGAAGATCAACGGGGTTAGTGAGGAAGCGATTCGGCTACTTTTGTTTCCTTTTGCTATAAAAGGAAAGGCAAGGGAGTGGTATTCATCTTTAGCTCATGATTCTCTACATACTTGGGACCAAGTTGCAAGTGCATTTTACTCAAGTACTTTCCACCATCAAAGGCCCTTGACCAAAAATCCGACATCTCTAACTTTGAGCAATTGGATGGTGAAAACCTATTTGAGGCATGGGATCGATTCAAAACTATGTTACGAAAATGCCCTCAACATGGATTTGAAGCATGGGACCAAGTGCCTCTATTCTACAGAAATTTGGATGATAATTCAATGAAACAACTAAATTCGGCATGTGGAGGATCTATAATGGATGTGTCACCGGATGTTGCACTAGCTACCATTGAAAGAATTTGTGAAAATAATAGGCAATGGAGTTCGGGAAGAAGTCAAGTGAGAGAAAAGAAACCACTTGTGACCGCTATGGTAGATGAACCAGAGAGGAACTCCAACTTGGAAAACAAGGTCTTGGCCATGGAACAAAAGATGGATGAAATGGCTCAATAGAACAAGAAAGCCAGGTCATGTCAAATTTGTGGTGGAGGACACTCAGCCAATGAGTGCAACATGTTTACACCGCCTACTTCCTACATTGCATCACAAGCAAATTCCTTGTTAGCCAATCTGAGCACACTCCAACAATCTTTAATGAATGTTTATGCTATGGGATAGTTGAATGCAGGGCAAATGGAATTAAACCCTAATGTGAACAATCCCATCATCACTCCTATGGACACTAGCTTGATGTTGGACACACAAACCTATGATGCCAACTATATGGGACAAGGCCGTGTTCAAAATTATGATTTTCAAGGAGTTCCACAAAATTGGCGTGAGAATCCTAATTTGACTTGGGGTCGTAGTCTTAATCAAGGGCAATCTTCTAGGCCTCAACAAGTCCCCTCTTATCAAGGAAATCAATCTCCACGACAACAACAATCTGGAACTTACCAACATCCGAATGCTCATCAAAATTAATCTCAAGGAAACTATTCTCAATCCCCACCAATGGCTCCTATTCCACAAAAGAGCTTTACCGATATTCTCTTGGAGCAAATTAATAAGATGTTGCAAGAGCATGGAAGAATGCTCCAAGATCAAGGAAGGGCTCTTTAAGACCAAGGTCGAACACTCCAAGATCAATGTCGGGAGTTGAGGGACATTAAAACAAATTCCACCACATTTCAATCGGCGTTGAGGAACGTTGAGACTCAAGTAGGTCAATTAACCGAAAATGCCAATACCGCACCGGTTGGAGGCTTGCCTAGTAACACCATGAGAAATCCTAAAATGCTATCTCGACAAGAAGTGGCAAGTTGGTTGGTAGTGATTGGGTTGAAGGAAAGAGTTGAAGATCATGATAAGGGCAAAGAGGATGATGTGGTAGAGAAAGAAAGTAAAGATCAAGTTGTTGGGGAGCAAGATAGTGAAGCTCACAAGCAAGATGATGAGGCTTATAAAGCGACTAGCAAAGGGAACACAACCACTTCCAATCCACAAAGGAAAGGTACAAGTAGCAATGGTATGAATACTTCTTCTACACCTTTTGATGTAAGCACTTTACCTTTCCCCCTAGAGGTCCTAAAAAGGATGCACTAACTAAAAGTCAAAACAAGTTCCTTGACATTTTGCGCAAGGTTGAGATCAATATCCCTTTGGTTACTGCTATTGTCAACATGCCTTCGTCTATTATGTTTTTGAAAGGGATATTGTCCAACAAGGCCAAAATGGATGAAGTTGTGTGCCTGAATGAAGAATGCAACGCTGTTTTTCAAAACAAGCTTCCATCTAAAAAGAAAGACCCTGATGTTTTTCTATTCCTTGCACCATTGGCTCTATTAAATTCCCGAAAGCTTTATCTGACCTATGTGCTAGTGTGAATCTCATGCCTAGGAGTATTTACGAGAGTTTGGGCCTAGGTAGATTGACGAGACCAATATGACTTTATAAATAGCCGACCGGACTCTTAGGAGACCTATGGGTATTTTGGAGGATGCGTTAGTTCAGGTTGATAAGTTTGTGTTCCCGGCTGAATTTGTCATGCTAGATATTGCGGAGGACCCTAGAAATTCACTTTTTCTAGGAAGACCCTTTCTTGCTACCGGGGGTGCCAATGTAGATGTGGCTAAATGTGACATCATTATGAGAGTAGGAGATGAGTGTGACCATGAATGTGTTTGATGCCATTAAGTACCCTCACGATGATATTGAGGAATGTGATGAATTTGAGTCCATATATTCTTGTGTTTCCGAAGTTACTAATACGCAGGGATATCAAGAACCGATGGAGGAGTGCTTAATGAAATCTAGCACAATTCATGATGAGAATGAAGAATGATAACGGAAAAATTCACCGTTATTTTTATAACTTTTCAACCCACTTTTGATATCATTTCGAGCACTTTTATATCAATTAAAGTCATTAATTCCTAAATTTCATAAAAATATATAAGTAGTAACTATTATGTAAAATATCGTGTTTTTAGAAGTTTTTATTAGTTTTTGTACCGGTTTAGTAACCGGAGTGTCGTGTCGGATTTACGTTTGGTATTTTGGTGGTTTATTGCAGAATCATAAGTAGACCAAGATCCTACGTAACGACATGTTTTGAGCCCTAAAAGAGGTGTTTAGAGGGTTAGAAGAAGGTGCCATAAGCTTACGAGTTCAAAAGGGTCGTTTTTCCTAAGTACTTGAATCGTTACATATTTTCGACGGAGATTTGACCCAGCTTAGAGGCATTTTCAGGGGATGACTTCTTAATGAAAGTTGTAGATCTTCACATAAGCTTTCCAACGCACTTTGAATCACGTAAATTGGAGTTCTACAACTCAAGTTATGGTCAAGTGGCTAATCGATTCGTATCAGTAAAATGTCGTAAAACGACACGTAATGGAAATGGCTCATCAAAAGACATTTTCTGAAGAAGTTTCCTTAATAAAAGTTGTATATCTTCAAGAAGCTTTCCAATGGATTTTGAATCAAGTCAATCGGACTTCTACAACTCAAATGGTGGTCAAGTGGCTAATTGATTTGTATTAAGGAAAATGTCGCAAACGACACGTAATGGGAATGACCCATCAAAACGACGTTTTCTGAAGAAGTGTCCTTCATGAAAGTTGAAGAATTTTCCGAGAGCTTAATTTTGACGTTTGAATCATAATTTTTGGAGGTCTACAACTCAAGATATGAATTTTAGAAGTTTTATTACAACTAAATACACAATCGAAGGATCCAGAATCATGGTGAGTCATCTGTGATGATGATACCCGGCCTGGTCCGGCTCTTTCCCGGCCCGGTCCGGCCTCAAACTTTGCCTATATATACAGAGCCTTCAGGATCAAGAACGATGCCCCCTTCTTTCTCCATTTCTTCTTCTTCTTCTTCTATCTATTTTATTTTTATGTCGGGGGCCTATATGTAATATATATGTCGTTATAATGTCGGTGTAATAACCCGACTAGTTATCATTTTAATATAATTTCGTTTCCGTTTTTATTGCTTTCTTTTATTTTATGCAATTAGTATAAATATATATATATACGTATATTATATATATATATATATATATATCTATATCTATATATATCTATATATGCATCTATACGTATATCTATATAGCTGTAGTTATCTTTTTCGTTTTGTTTTCTTTCGTTTTGTTATTTTCGTTGTTATTTTCGTTAATATGAGTAGTTAAACTCAACATAGCCGAATTATGTGAAAACGGGTGAAATTAACCCTTGGGAAACGAGATGGGAGTTGTGTGTGCTTAATTAAACGTTCTTATGATAAAATCATGTTCTAAAACTTGTTTTGATCATTTTCATAGTTTTGAATGAGATTGACAACCTTGTTCATTGCTATGAGATGTAGAAACAGTATTAAAGTCATTAAAACATAGCCTTAATCGTTAGATTGACAACCTAAGTGACATGTTAGGACTATGCTTTTGTGAGGTTTTTCAGCGGTATTTTATTTTGGTCAACCATGTTAGGTAAGTTATCTCTCTAAAGGGAGGGTTAATAATCCTAATGTGGGGGTTAAGTGAGAGCTGTTCAGATCTTAACGCAAGAATAAAGAGTTGACTCCGTGAATATCATATGAACTAAATCAGATAAAACACACTCCTTATCAAGTTTTTCCTGTGGGGAGATAACCTATTGGATCATGGCTCGGCTATGCTTTTTAATCACCTAGTTAATCTCGTTAGTTAAAATTTATTTTTCGCATTAGTATAAAAACTCTACCTAAAACTTTGATCGCCTAGACTAAGAACCACGTTCGCTTTGGTACTCACAACCACATTTCTCTTGGGACGACCTCGTACTCCTGTAGCTATCCTAGCAATCGACCTGGTACTCTGCCAGTTAGAGAGTTAGTTTACCCACAGTTGCGAGTCTTTATAAATGTATTTTTTAGTGGGTGAATTTTTCGCTCATCACAAAAATTGGCTCCGTTGCGGGGACCAATATTTTAGTGGGTGTATTTTTCTCTCATCAAAAATTGGCGCCGTTGCCGGGGAAATGTGTGATATTGTTGTGATATCTTGTAAGTGAACCGAAGGCTTGGGCCTAGGTTTTTATTTTCTTGTTTTATTTAGATGTCGACAAAGAGCTATGGATCTTTGAAGTGATATTGTCCTGAACTCGGTTTGAATACGACTTTGGTACTTAGCCTCTTCGGAGGGTGATATCTTGTAAGTCTGGCTAAAACTGGGGATTAGGGCCTTCGGCAACCATAACTTTTTGAGGGGTCTAAATATCGTGTGTTTACGAAAAAAAAAAACGAAAAAACAAAAAAAAGAAAATTTTTATTGTTTTATTGTTGTTTTCTGAGATCTTGCAGATTGAGCTTAAATGGATGGATTTTTCAATCAAAACTACTCAGCTGAACAACAATACCCCTACCAACCTTATCAACAACAGTTCGTGTCTGAGCCTCATTATCAACAGCAGAATAACCAAGGTTCATGGAATTATCAGTGCCCTAGTGCATACCAGGACCAGAATTATGGTTATTCGAGTTATGAGCCACAACATTACGAGGGTTGTCCTAACCCTGGTGCTTATCAGGATTACGGTGTTCATACTCAGCACGTTGATAGCTTCAACCAGATTCAGCCACCTGATCAGTGTCTGGAATGGCAAGAGGACTACTACTCACCTCCGATGAATCAAAGTCAATACGATCAGTTTTCCCCCATGCCACAAGAAGAATTCACCGACAGTCAAATAGAGCAACTAGAACGATTGAACCAGATCTTGGAAGAGCGATTGTTGGACATGCAGGAGTTCAAGGTAAGTACTGACTCCGCTATAAGAAATCTTCAAGACAAGGTGGGGCAATTGATTGAATTAGTGAGGTATGTGAAAGAGGTAGAGACAAGTGCAATAGAGGTGGTTAGGGATGAAAATGTTATCACTGAAAAAGTTCAGGATGAGAATGAGGTTGATAATTCAGTTCGCGAAGAAAAAGTGCAAGATTTGGAGATGACAGAGTTAGAGGAGAGAGAGATTGATTGGCCATCTTTAGTAAAGCCACTGGGAGAGTTGGTAATAGCTGATATATCGGTCCCGGATTACTACATTCGTCCACTCTGTGAGGATGAATTTTCTGCGGTCCAGTTTGTGTACTCCCCGATGGATGAGCTTTATGGTAATTTTCAAAAGAAGATGGTTCGACATGATGATAAAAGAAGGTTCGACGGCTGGGAGGAGGTAACATCGAGGGCCAAACGAGGTACGTTTCTAGACAATTTAATTTCAATGGTTCTCGCATTGTTAATTTTTCTAAAGCTGTTGATCTTCTTGAGTTCGGATTTTGGTTGATTGAGTCTGTATAGAGTCACCCTGTCGAGCAAACGACGTTAAACAAAAGCGCTACCGGGAGGCAGCCCGATAATAAAGATAATTTGAATAAGCCTAGTCTTAATGAAATGTAGAATCTGTATGAAAGATGAACACAAAGCACAACCAAGTCTCAGGATGAATGTTTGAATGTCATTAAAAGGGAACGATTAGGTGGTTATCCGAAAATCCCTATGGAGAAAAAAGAAAAAATTCGAATGCATCATTTCTTGGACTTAGGTTGTTAAACCCTTGAGGATCTGGTTATAAAAGACTCTATACTCTTTCACACATTTCATTTTATGATCTAGTCTGTTTCAAATTTCTTGTTGTTGTAGTATAGTGGTGAGTATTCCCGCCTTAATAAAACTGTGTGTAATAAAAATGAATCTATGAATTGATGTCTTGACTATGATATATGCTCATGTGATACGTATATGCTTAGATGTTTTGTGCTCTACCCGTGTGGGTGATTTTTCCATCTAAAGCTTTTATATAGCCTATTGAATTTTCTGACGTGACAGTGCCATTATCTTATTATTCCTATATCTCTATTGCATACTTTGGCACGAGGACCATGTCCCGTGTTTGCTTTGTTTTGGTTGTTTTTGTATAGGGATTCGGGATGTGCTTTCTCATGGCTGTTACGGGATTCGATAGCACCTTTCTGCCAGGTTTATAAGCTAAGTCTTCCTCTCTATCTCATTTACACTCTGAGAATAATGCAAAATCGTAAGTGAGGGGTAAAGTCGTGGTTGGTCTAGAAATGGCAGTAAGTGTTTAAACCCTTAGTTTTTGATCTTTTTCAAACATTATTTAGTTGATTAAAATAATTTGTATAAGGTATATATTTCATGGATTTAAAGATGTAATGATCAATTTGATATGTATAACTAATTTGAACCGTAAGTGCATTTTAACCCCAAATTTATTTGTGTAACATAAATTCCTTCACGTAAGCCTTTGATATTGAAGCGAAAATTTTAAACTGTATCCATTCAGTATCCTAGTGATTATCCTAGAGAGACTTGCAGTAACTTAGTACCTAACTTTTGAACGTGTACTGTGAATATCTGAAGGTTTGAATGTGATAGAAAGAATGTCAAAATAAGATAAACTATATATATGTCGGTTGTAGCTACCAATGATTTGAGTGCGGTAGGGCGTTATCACGAAACGTCCTATATCACTATGAGGTTTAAAAGCTCCCGACTGCCTGATGATAGTAGTCCAGCTAGGGTATTATCACGAAACATCCTATTGCTTGGAATGAGGGCATAAAAAAAGGAGAATTAGATAGGTATTAATGTATTCGATCTCACCTCATGACTTTTGCAAGATAGTCGATTTTGGCAATGAGTTCGGATATGTTAGTATTCTGTGGAAAAAAAAAAAACAAAACAACAACAACAACAACAACTTAGTTATCTTCGGACTATCCCCAGTATAAACTGAATGATATGCTTTAGGGATTATCCTAATAAGTACACAGGAAGACTTTGTGTGGAGCTGTTACTGCCTATACCTAGGAAAATCATTAGGACTGTCTGAATGGATATTTGTGCGTTTGCTTGAATTATTCAAGAGAGGATAGTGGAAATTGAAAAGGCTTGTCACACACTCACTCTGTTATACATTTATATTGCGGTTAACGTGTAGTTATGATTCGAATGGTTGTATCATCTGATTGTCATTCATATCTTATCTTCAGGAATTTTTCCTCATTCATTTTATTTTATCGCTTATTTTGTTCGAGGACGACCAAAAGCTAAGTGGGGGGTTGTGATAACGGAAAAATTCACCGTTATTTTTATAACTTTTCAACCCACTTTTGATATCATTTCGAGCACTTTTATATCAATTAAAGTCATTAATTCCTAAATTTCATAAAAATATATAAGTAGTAACTATTATGTAAAATATCGTGTTTTTAGAAGTTTTTATTAGTTTTTGTACCGGTTTAGTAACCGGAGTGTCGTGTCGGATTTACGTTTGGTATTTTGGTGGTTTATTGCGGAATCATAAGTAGACCAAGATCCTACGTAACGACATGTTTTGAGCCTAAAAGAGGTGTTTAGAGGGTTAGAAGAAGGTGCCATAAGCTTACGAGTTCAAAAGGGTCGTTTTTCCTAAGTACTTGAATCGTTACATATTTTCGACGGAGATTTGACCCAGCTTAGAGGCATTTTCAGGGGATGACTTCTTAATGAAAGTTGTAGATCTTCACATAAGCTTTGCAACGCACTTTGAATCACGTAAATTGGAGTTCTACAACTCAAGTTATGGTCAAGTGGCTAATCGATTCGTATCAGTAAAATGTCGTAAAACGACACGTAATGGAAATGGCTCATCAAAAAGACATTTTCTGAAGAAGTTTCCTTAATAAAAGTTGTATATCTTCAAGAAAGCTTTCCAATGGATTTTGAATCAAGTCAATCGGACTTCTACAACTCAAATGGTGGTCAAGTGGCTAATTGATTTGTATTAAGGAAAATGTCGCAAACGACACGTAATGGGAATGGCCCATCAAAACGACGTTTCCTGAAGAAGTGTCCTCCATGAAAGTTGAAGAATTTTCCGAGAGCTTAATTTTGACGTTTGAATCATAATTTTTGGAGGTCTACAACTCAAGATATGAATTTTAGAAGTTTTATTACAACTAAATACACAATCGAAGGATCCAGAATCATGGTGAGTCATCTGTGATGATGATACCCGGCCTGGTCCGGCTCTTTCCCGGCCCGGTCCGGCCTCAAACTTTGCCTATATATACTGAGCCTTCAGGATCAAGAACGATGCCCCCTTCTTTCTCCATTTCTTCTTCTTCTTCTATCTATTTTATTTTTATGTCGGGGGCCTATATGTAATATATATGTCGTTATAATGTCGGTGTAATAACCCGACTAGTTATCATTTTAATATAATTTCGTTTCCGTTTTTATTGCTTTCTTTTATTTTATGCAATTAGTATAAATATATATATATATACGTATATTATATATATATATATATCTATATCTATATATATCTATATATACATCTATACGTATATCTATATAGCTGTAGTTATCTTTTTCGTTTTGTTTTTCTTTCATTTTGTTATTTTCGTTGTTATTTTCGTTAATATGAGTAGTTAAACTCAACATAGCCGAATTATGTGAAAACGGGTGAAATTAACCCTTGGGAAACGAGATGGGAGTTGTGTGTGCTTAATTAAACGTTCTTATGATAAAATCATGTTCTAAAACTTGTTTTGATCATTTTCATAGTTTTGAATGAGATTGACAACCTTGTTCATTGCTATGAGATGTAGAAACAGGTATTAAAGTCATTAAAACATAGCCTTAATCGTTAGATTGACAACCTAAGTGACATGTTAGGACTATGCTTTTGTGAGGTTTTTCAGCGGTATTTTATTTTGGTCAACCATGTTAGGTAAGTTATCTCTCTAAAGGGAGGGTTAATAAGCCTAATGTGGGGGTTAAGTGAGAGCTGTTCAGATCTTAACGCAAGAATAAAGAGTTGACTCCGTGAATATCATATGAACTGAATCAGATAAAACACACTCCTTATCAAGTTTTTCCCGTGGGGAGATAACCTGTTGGATCATGGCTCGGCTATGCTTTTTAATCACCTAGTTAATCTCGTTAGTTAAAATTTATTTTTCGCATTAGTATAAAAACTCTACCTAAAACTTTGATCGCCTAGACTAAGAACCACGTTCGCTTTGGTACTCACAACCACATTTATCTTGGGACGACCTCGTACTCCTGTAGCTATCCTAGCAATCGACCTGGTACTCTGCCAGTTAGAGAGTTAGTTTACCCACAGTTGCGAGTCTTTATAAATGTATTTTTTAGTGGGTGAATTTTTCGCTCATCACAAAAATTGGCACCGTTGCCGGGGACCAATATTTTAGTGGGTGTATTTTTCTCTCATCAAAGAACTGCGTGAAGCGGCTTGTGAGTTGGAGGCAACGCCTTTTCTAGAAGCGTCATGGCATAAGTATTTGGAGCATGGGTTAAATAGTGAGAAAGTAAAGCCGTCTATTGAGGAGCCACCAAAAGACTTGGAACTAAAGCCACTCTCGGAGCACCTTAAGTATGCTTTTCTTGAGTCTGATAACCTGTTGCCTTTGATTATTTCTGCGGCACTAACATCTTTGCAGGAAGAAAAGCTCATGAAAGTGCTAAGGAGTCATAAGAAGGCCTTTGGATGGAAGATGGTTGATATCCAGGGTATTAGCCCCGAGATTTGCAAACACAAAATCATATTGGAAGAAGATGTGAAACAGGTAAGGTGATGGGAGTCAAATTGTAGTGTATTTCTTATATGAGATTACCTCCTTTTACGAGTTATTCATGGTTATTTTGGGCTATTATGAGTAGGATATGAACGATATTCACTTATATGCATGTTTCGAGACTAAAGGCGTTTTCGTCCTAAAAACTCGTGTTTTATGTGGATTTCGTTACGTTTCTGTCAATGTATATTATGCCTTGGTGTTCGTGTCTTTGTTTTCAGGCTTATATTGATGTATAAGGTTGAGAATAAGGAAGAGAGTCTCGAGAAAGAACGAGATTTGGGGCCAAGGAGGAGAAAAGAGTGAAGAATCATTGACGAAATCTGAACCAGTCACTTAAGGGGCATTTTGATCACACTTGGAGACGCTTTCAGGAATAGTTGTCTTCATTAAAGTTGTAGATAATTGAACGAGCTTTCCAACGCATCTTGAATCGTTCAAATCGGAGCTCTACACAAGAAGTTATTGCTGATTTACTGAAGACAGGATCCAAACGAGCGTTTACGGAGCAAATTTACATACAGCGTGTTGGCTTTTCTGGAAGACGGGCGTTTGCCTTGTCTCAGACACCCGTTTGTGGTCGGGATGCGGCAAAAACCTATAAAAACCCCTTTTTTCGGTCCCATATTAGATCTATTCAGATCCGGGACGACTTTGGGCATCTTAGGGGCGATTTTAGTGCGGTTTTTGAGTAGTTTAAACACCCTTTGATCCCCATATTCCATAGATTGATTGCATCGATTCTACATAATTTTTATTAGATTAAATTCCTGTTTCAACACCAAAGATTCGACTTTTAGCGTAGTACCTTTACTCAATATTCAAGGTTTGATTTTTATGATGATTATGCTTTCGTTTATTATTGTTCTTTAGTATAATTTCCTTTAATTACTTCGTTGTTAGTATGTTTATGAGTAGCTAAAGTAGTTGTGTAGACGAATTATGTGAAAACGGGTGAAAATCCCAAAGGGGGATGAGATGGGAGTTGTGTAGCGCTTAATTAAACGTTTGTATGATAAATTCATGTTCTAAAACTGGTTTTGATTGTTTTAATAGCTTTGAAAGAGATTGACAACCTTGTTCACTGTTACACACATCGAGCTTATATATGTATTTTGCGGCGAGGTGTGGGATACGGGTATTAGAATCACTAGACATAGCTTTGATTGTTAGATTGACAACCTAGCTAGACGTTAGGACTATGCCTATGTGAGGTTCTTATCAGGTTCCCGAGCGGCTCATTATTCTGGTCAACCATGTTAGGCGAGTTAGCTTTCTAAAGGGAGGGTTAATAAGCATAGTATAGGGGGTTAGCGAGAGTTGTTCAGACCTTAACGCAAGAATAAGGAGTTGACACCCGTGGATGTCATATAAACTGAATTGGATAGGTAGGTCGGTTAAGACACACTCCTTGTCAAGTCTTTCCTGTGGGGTAAAAGTAACATGTTGGATCGTAGTTCGGCTATGCCTTTTAAGCACCTAGATAAATCTGTTAGAATAATATTTATTTTCTGCATTAGCTATAATACTTTTCACTTAATATTGACTGAACAAAGTTTAGACGTCGACTTTGGTACTTCATTATTATTCCCCGTGGATTCGACCTTGAGACCACTATACTACCATTGACCCGATACTCTGTCGGTTAAGGTTAGCGGTTAAGTATTTTGCTATCAAGAATTTTGGCGCCGTTGCCGGGGAGTACATGGTGAATATCTTGCAAGTTGACTGAAATCTTGGGCTTAGGTCATTTTATTTTTTTTATTTTTTTTTTATTTTTTTTAATTTTAATTTTTTTCTTTTTCTTGATGGAGTTCGTATGTTGAAGCGTCACACCACCTATTGTTGTGGTGGTGGTCACGAGATACTTTGATTGTGTGGTGT
The DNA here is from genome assembly GCA_024500145.1 of Gentiana dahurica var. dahurica. Taxonomy (NCBI): domain Eukaryota; kingdom Viridiplantae; phylum Streptophyta; class Magnoliopsida; order Gentianales; family Gentianaceae; genus Gentiana; species Gentiana dahurica. Next base: position 24,618,516 of record CM044899.1, on the reverse strand, counting down.
TATTTTCTGAGATCTTTCAGTGTAAGCTACAATGGATAGAGTCTCACCTCCACACTACCAACCTGAACAACAAGGGATGACAATGAACCAATATGCACAACAATGGTATGCGCCTCAACCTATATATCAGCAGCAGAGTAACCAGAGTTCTTGGGATTATCAGTGCCCTAGTGCAAACCAGAATCAATACTACGGTTATTCGAATGGAAACAGTAATGGACAGTTTGATGGGAACGGGCTTGATTGGAATTAGGGGAATGGGATTGGTGATTTTCAATCAGTCCAACAATATCATCCGGTTCAGCAGAATTGCCAGAACTTTAAACCGGAGTTCAACCAAGCGAATGTCAACCGAGTGCTGCAAATGCTAAGGGATGAGGGGTATCAAGACCATGTTTCCCAACAACTCCTGCGACAATTTATACAGCTGCAGCAGAGTCAGTAAGACCATTCTGTATCTCAACCGCAAGAGGAATACGAGATTGATCCCGGATATGCTGAAGAAGAACGGGAAGTTGAGATAATATAGGAGCTGGCAGAGAGGGTTTCTATGGCGAAAGTCGAGAGAGTGCGGATACCCCATAGTTCTGACTGGGAGAAGCGGATGGATGAGTTGCAGAGGGAGATCATGGAATCTATGGATCGGATTTGGGCACTTCACCGAAGGAGTGTGCACGGTGAGTATAGAACCTCCACGACTAGAGCAGAATGGGCACATAGGAAGAACATGTTGCTAGACATATCCAAGGATCTCCTCTCGCTTAAGGAAACCTGGGAGCTAGAACATGAAAAAGAGGCTTGTGCACATGAGGTGAATAAGGTTACAGATGAAGATGACAGTGAAAAAGTTCAGGTGGAGAGTGAGGTTGATGAATCGGTTAGTGGTAGAGAGCTGGGAGTTGCCCAACCAAAGAAAGCAGCAGAGCGAGAGAGGATGGAAACTGAGTTGAAAGCTATGGAAAAGGAGTTAGCTGTTGTTCAGAGGGATCTCGTGATTTTTAGGACGGAGCAAGTGACTGAGTTGGGATCGCCCATAGCACCATCACATTCTATTGAAATATCTGATGATACCTTGGTGGAGTGTACAGTGGGGCCGACTATTGTTTTAAGTGAGTAAGAAATCTTTGGTAATGAAACGCTCTGGGACGAAGAAGAACTGCAAGACATTGAGATGGAAGTGGTGCAACTGTTGTCTACTACACCGCCTTCCCATGATATACAAAATTATGACTTGATAGAGGGTATGGTAGATTCGATCGTGGGCATCGATTATGTGGAGATCGAGACTAAGGAGATGTTGAGATCGCTCATTCTGCCGTCAAGCTCACTTGTGGATCGAGATCAAGTTGATGAGCCACTAAAATTGAAGCCACTGGATGGATTGGTGATTCCTGATACGATGGTCCCGGATTACTTCACTCATCCACCTTGTGATGATGAGTATTATGAGATCAAGTTTTCACTCCCTCCGGTGAATGCAGCTCAAAGAAGTGTGAGAAAGAGACCACATTGGGAAGAGGTAGCATCAAGGACCAAAAGAGGTATGTTTTGAGACAATTCAATTTCCATGGTTATCGCTTTGTTCACTTTTCTCAAACTATTGGTCTTCTTGAGTCTAGATTTTGGTTGACGAGTTTTGATGCTTATGTGATGAGTGTATGTTTGAGATGTTTTGAGTCGTTTATGATTTGAGTTTGTTAAGCGTCACCCGGTCGAGCCAACGACGTAAAACAAATGCGCTTGGGGGGAGGCAACCCAGCCCTAAATAAAATAGTGTGGAATTGGAAGGGATCTAGGAATATCTGCCTATGTGCTCTTATGTGAATTTATGCCTTGACAATGATATGTATTCAAGTGTGATGCTTTCTATGATGAATGTGCCTCTGTGGCCTTTCTATCATGCTTAGATGTTCTATACTTTACCCGTAGGGGTTATTTTTCCATCTATAGCGATCCATTTTGTGCATTACATATTGCGTACCCCCATATCCCTATTCGATGTTTTGGCACGAGGACCATGTCCCGTGCATGCTTTGCTGTGGTTGTATCTATTTTGATCTAGGGATTCGGGTCGTGCTTACACGAGGCTGTCATGCGATTCTTGTTTTTTTTTTGCATGCTATAGCCGATATTTTCTTTATATATACATCTCCATGTTTGTGTTACTTACACTTAAGGTTTCGGCCTTTCGTTGTAGAGAATTCTTTGTGTTTACTTTGTAGCACAGGCACCCTGGAAGATACATTTGCGGTTTTTGCATTGCATTGGATGAGCTTTGCCGAAAGTTCAGCTAAGTTTTTTTTCCTTTCTCACTCACACACTGAGGACAGTGCTTCGTTTAAGTGGGGGGTAGGAGACTTAGCTTCACTGTTTTGTTGATAAATTTTAATGCCATGTTTTCATATACTTAAATGATTTGTAGGTTTAGTTTTTGCTATATCGTGTGAATCTGGGCCATATTTTTAAAAAATTCATGGATTGATGTTGTGTTATATTTTGAATCATGATATCCTTAGGTTAAGTGGTTTACAATTGAGTAAATGCATTCGAGTTAAGTCTTGATCATGTTATAAAAATGGACTACACACACACTTAATAGCTTCAATATCATGAGTTATGGTAATTAGTGATGCTTATAGTTGTCATAGTCTATTCTGTTACCTAGAACTTATATGATTAACTTTGAGGCGAAATAGAAAGGTCAATCTTGGTAGATTAAGGGATGACGGTCCTGGCATTTTTCTTTGACCCGACTAGAGCCAAATAGCCAACCCTGTACATAATTTCCACAGAAGCCCCTCTGAGCCTTTGTAGGGTGGTTAGACCCCCACCCGAACTTTAGCCATTCGTGATTGAGCCTATACTTACCGACCCTTAGCCTTTATTTGTGGTCTACATTTCTACGAGTGAGTTTTAATCTTATTTTGGGCACACTTGCTAGCACAAGTGTGGGGTGGAGATGTTTATGAAGTATAAGCCTATGGTGTAACAACAATAGTCATGCATCTATAATCTGAACCGGTTAACTGTTATGAATGAATGAGAAGCTATGCACACACTCACATTCCGTTTTTGTAATAAGGGAGGATTAGACTCAATTGCATTTGCCTGGTTGTTTTCACTTACCCTTTGCATATGATGATCCCGTGTATGACTACAATGTTGACTCTATGTTACATTTTAGAGTCGCTTTGTTTGCTCGAGGGCGAGCAAAAGCTAAGTGGGGGGTAGTTGATGGGAGTCAAATTGTAGTGTATTTCTAATATGAGATTACCTCCTTTTACGAGTTATTCATGGTTATTTTGGGCTATTATGGGTAGGATATGAACGATATTCACTTATATGCATGTTTCGAGACTAAAGACGTTTTCGTCCTAAAAACTCGTGTTTTATGTGGATTTCGTTACGTTTCTGTCAATGTATATTATGCCTTGGTGTTCGTGTCTTTGTTTTCAGGCTTATATTGATGTATAAGGTCGAGAATAAGGAAGAGAGTCTCGAGAAAGAACGAGATTTGGGGCCAAGGAGGAGAAAAGAGTGAAGAATCATTGACGAAATCTAAACCAGTCACTTCAGGGGCATTTTGGTCACACCTGGAGACACTTTCAGGAAGAGTTGTCTTCATGAAAGTTCTAGGTAATTGAACGAGCTTTCCAACTCATCTTGAATCGTTCAAATCGGAGCTCTACACAAGAAGTTATTGCTGATTTACTGAAGACAGGATCCAAACGAGCGTTTACGGAGCAAATTTACATACAGCGTGTTGGCTTCTCTGGCAGACGGGCGTTTGCCTTGTCTCAGATGCCCGTTCGTGGTCGGGATGCGGTAAAAACCTATAAAAACCCCTTTTTTCGGTCCCATATTAGATCTATTCAAATCCGGGACGACTTTAGGCCTCTTAGGGGCGATTTTAGGGCGGTTTTTGAGTAGTTTAAACACCCTTTGATCTCCATATTCCATAGATTAATTCCATTGATTCTACATACTTTTTATTAGATTAAATTCTGTTTCAACACCAAAGATTCGACTTTTAGCGCAGTGCCTTTACTCAATATTCAAGGTTTGATTTTTATGATGATTATGCTTTCGTTTATTATTGTTCTTAGTATAATTTCCTTTAATTACTTTGTTGTTAGTATGTTTATGAGTAGCTAAAGTAGTTGTGTAGCCGAATTATGTGAAAACGGGTGAAAATCCCAAAGGGGGATGAGATGGGAGTTGTGAAGCGCTTAATTAAACGTTTGTATGATAAATTCATGTTCTAAAACTGGTTTTGATTGTTTTAATAGCTTTGAATGAGATTGACAACCTTGTTCACTGTTACACACACATCGAGCTTATATATATATTTTGCAGCGAGGTGTGGGATACGGGTATTAGAATCACTAGACATAGCCTTGATTGTTAGATTGACAACCTCGCTAGACGTTAGGACTATGCCTATGTGAGGTTCTTATCAGGTTCCCGAGCGGCTCATTATTCTGGTCAACGATGTTAGGCGAGTTAGCTTTCTAAAGGGAGGGTTAATAAGCCTAGTATAAGGGGTTAAGCGAGAGTTGTTCAGACCTTTACGCAAGAATAAGGAGTTGACACCCGTGGATGTCATATAAACTTAATTGGATAGGTAGGTCGGTTAAGACACACTCCTTGTCAAGTCTTTCCTGTGGGGTAAAAGTAACCTGTTGGATCGTAGTTCGGCTATGCCTTTTAATCACCTAGATAAATCCGTTAGAATAATATTTATTTTCTGCATTAGCTATAATACTTTTCACTTAATATTGACCTGAACCAAGTTTAGACGTCGACTTTGGTACTTCACTATTATTCCCTGTGGATTCGACCTTGAGACCACTATACTACCGTTGACCCGATACTCTGTCGGTTAAGGTTAGCGGTTAAGTATTTTGCTATCATAAGGCAATGTCAAAGAAGGCTTAATCCTCACCTCCAAGAGGTGGTGCGTAAGGATGTGGTGAAGATGCTTGAGCTTGGAATCATCTACGCCATCTCGAATAGCTAGTGGGTAAGCCCTACTCAAGTGGTGCCAGAAAAGGGAGGTATGACCGTTCAACCTAATGAAAACAATGAAATGATCCCTACCCGTTTAGTTACCGGTTATCGTGTTTGCATTGACTATCGAAAGTTGAATGATGCCACTAGGAAATATCACTTCCCTTTGCCTTTTATTGATCAAATATTAGAGAGGTTAAGTGGTCATGCTTTTTATTGCTTTCTTGATGGTTTTAGTGGATACTACCAAATTTGCATTGATCCTAAAGACCAAGAGAAAACTACCTTTACATGTCCCTATGGTACCTTTGCATTTAGACGAATGCCTTTCGGGTTGTGTAATGCACCCGCGACATTCCAAAGATGCATGACGGCTATCTTTGCGGACATGATTGAGAAATTCTTAGAAGTCTTTATGGATGACTTTAGTGTGTTTGGAGACTCCTTTGATGATTGCTTGCATAATCTTGATAAAGTTTTGCAAAGGTGTGAAGACACCAATCTTGTGCTTAATTGGGAAAAGTGTCATTTCATGGTAGAAGAGAGCATAGTGTTAGGCCATAAGATTTCACGTAGGGGGATTGAAGTTGATAAAGCCAAGGTTGTGGCAATTGAAAATTTGCCCATCCCCACGAACTTGAAGACCCTTCGGGCTTTTCTTGGTCATGGGGGTTTTTACCGGTGCTTTATCAAGGATTTATCCAAGATTGCTAGGCCACTTACACTCTTGCTCACTAAAGACACTTCCTTTGTTTCACTCAAGAGTGAGTTGATGCCTTTCACATACTTAAGAAGTCGTTAGTGACCGCACATATTCTAGTTGCACCTGATTCGTCACAAGGGTTCGAGGTTATGTGTGATGCTAGTGACACTTCCGTAGGGACTGTTTTAGGATAGAAAATCGATAAGATATTTAAGCCTATCTACTACTCTAGTCACACTTAATCCCGCACAATCTAAGTATGCCACGACCGAAAAGGAATTGCTTGCTGTTGTTTTTGCTTTTGATATATTTTGATCATATCTTGTGGGCTCTAAAGTTATTGTGCATACTGATCATGCTGTATTGAGGTACTTGTTTGCAAAGCAAGAGGCAAAGCCCCGCTTATTGCGGTGGATTTTGCTTCTTCAAGAGTTTGATGTGCAGATTAAAGATCAAAAGGGTTGTGAAAATGCGGTGGCGGATCACTTGAGTCGTATGACATTAGATGAGGAGGTGCAAAGGTTTGAGCGGGAAATCAATGAGTCATTCCCAGATGAGCAGTTGATGGTGGTTGATGCGATGCTACCGGTTAAAAGGAGTGCTCATGAGCAACATGGTAATGTGGGGACCCTTGGTATGCCCCATTTATAAACTTTCTTGCATGTGGTTATGTGGACCCTAGTTTAAAGGATTACCAACGCAAAAAGTTTTACAGTGATATTCGATACTATTTGTGGGATGACCCATATCTATTTAGACGTTGCTCAGATGGTATAATTAAGAGGTGTGTGCATGATGGCGAGATTATGAATATCCTTTCATTTTTCCATGACTGGGAAGCCGGTGGTCATCTTGCGGGGGATAAAACCGCCCTTAAAGTGCTTTAAAGTGGCTTTTATTGGCCAACTATTTTTCGTGACTCGTATGCTTATGTGAAAGCTTGTGACGCGTGTCAACGGGTGGGTAGAATCTCTAGGAGACATGAGATGTCCCAAAAACCCATCTTAGAATGTGAGATATTTGATGTTTGGGGGCTGGATTTTATGGGACCTTATCCTTCATCGCACAATAACAAGTATATCCTAGTTGCGTGTGATTATGTGTCGAAATGGGTAGAAGCCATTGCGTCCCCTACGAATGATAGGAATGTGGTCATCCGGTTCATTAAAAAGCATATATTTTCTCGTTTTGGGGTGCCACGTGCTATTTAGTGAAAACGGTAGTCACTTCCACAACCGTCCTTTTAACACACTTCTAGCCAAGTATGAGGTTAAGCATAAGTTAGGGACAGACTACCACCCCCAAACTAGTGGCCAAGTGGAAGTGAGTAACCGGGGGACTAAACGTATCCTCGAGAAGACCGTTAATTCACACCCTAAGGATTGGGCAAATAAGCTAGATGATGCGTTATGGGCCCTTAGAACCGCCTTTAAGACTCTCATTGTTATGTCCCCTTACATGTTGGTGTATAGGAAGTCGTGTCATCTACCCGTAGAACTAGAGCATAAGGCATATTGGGCTACCCGGTTCATAAATTTCGATAATGGTTTAGTCGGTGAAGGAGGTTAGCACAGTTGAATGAGCTAGATGAGTTTCGCCTTAGATCCTACGAGAGTGCGAGGGACTATAAGGAAAAGACTAAGTTATTTCATGATAGAGCCATTAAGCCCTGAAAGTTTAAGGAAGGTGACGAGGTCCTCCTTTATAACACTCGCCTTCACCTTTTTCAAGGAAAACTCAAATCTCGTTGGTCGGGTCCTTATATAGTTTCTAAAGTCTACCCCACCGGTGCCACCGAAATTACTCACCCAACTAAGGGGACAATTGTTACAAATGGCCTTCGGTTAAAAAAGTATGAGAGACTCCATTTTGAGGAGGCACTTGAGGTTATTCTCCTTAATGATCCCATCCTTGTGTTGGTTCTTGTGAGTCTTGTCAAGGACTTTAAACTTGACGAAAATCATAATCGTATAATTCCATCAAAACTTCTTTCTATCCACCATTTTCATCTTTCTGTCAATGGTATAACTCTATGTTGACACCGTATAAGTCATCCCATCGAGCCAACGACGTAAAACAAAAGCGCTCGGGAGAGGCAACCTACCATTTCTCTGTTTTTGCTTTAGTTTTTGGTACTAGGAGTGATCTAGGGTGATACTTTAGGGGATTTTGGTACCGTTTTTGAGTGGTTCTTCTTCGATCCGCTGTTGGCTCGTATCTTTATGCATGGACGTTGTTTTACTTGTTTGATTGTCTTTGCATCGCATGCACCCCGTGTCGGTTCCTCTTTTTGGTTTCATATGATCGTGTATGTGACTTTACACTCTTTTATTATATCTCAATATTTGTTGCTTGCTTTTGGAACGGTGGTTGTTCCCCGTGCATACGTTTTCTTGGTGTTTGTGTCTCAAGGCTTTAGGTATTCGAGTGGAGCTTTCGTGGATAAGTCATGTACAAGGTTTGCACCTCTCTCCCGGGTTAAGCTAAGCCTTCTTTCTCCTTTATCATTCACACACTGAGGACAGTGTTGCATTTAAAGTGGGGGGTGGTAGGCTTAGTTTTGATATGTGGCTTAGTTTTGATATGTGCTTCATTGTTTTTCTGGCCATTGTTTTGTATGCCTAGTGTTTGGTCACTTCTTTAGCAAAAATTGAGCACTTTTTAAATTTTTCCATGGTATTGATGTTGCATTCGTATGTTGAGCCTTCACATTGATAGGATAAACGGTTTAGTGGATGTTTAAATGCATGTTACTTGGCTTACTACCTTATCTTGGAGACGGGATTTTCATGCACGTATAGCTTCGATTTCATGAACCGTGGTAACTAGTGACCGATTATGGTAGGCTTAGGCACAATTCGGCTACCTAGAACTCCTATCATTAACTTCGAGACGAAATAGAAAGGCCGACCTTGGTAGAGTTTGGGATGACAGTTATGGCGTTTCTTTGACCTAACCAGAGCCAAACAGCCATCCCGTGACATATTCCACAATAACCCCTCTAAGGCTTGGTAGGATGGTTAGACCCCCATCCGACACTTAGCCGTTCGTATTTAGCCTGTAATTTCCCAACCCAGAGCCTTATTTGTGGTCTACATTCCCTTGAGCACCCTACGAGTTGAGCTTAATCTTTTCTGTTTATCATACTTGCTTAGGCAAGTGTGGGGTGGTAGAGTGGTTTGTATTCTTGATAGGAGTTGGTGTGTTTTACGAGCTATTTCACATCTTGGAGGGTAGGAGCTCGATTCATTTTATGTGTATGTGATGGCCTTTGACTCAAACCTAATAAAAATTCAAGTTCAAAAAAAAAGGGAAAAAAAAAGTCATGAAAGGTAAATAAAAGGTTGACTCGAAGAGAAAACCAAGTGTTTTAGGACTCGTGTATTGACTTTTTTTTGTTATGTTGGTGTTTGGGATGAGTTTTTAGTGGAGAAACATGATTTCTTATACATTTTTGCCTCGTTACACTTGAGACATAGTGCGATATGGCATTTTATTTTTTTGATCATGTTTCTAGTTTCTTTTTGAGCTAGAGCAGGGTAGAGCAAGGTACGTTTTGTATCGTTACACCCCATGATTGAGCTTGCTCGTGTTTATCTCTTTGTTGTTTATTCCCTAGAAATTTCCTTCGGTTAGCCCCGTCCCGAGGCTAACGGTACACCCTTTCAAGTCGTACTCGACCTTGCTTAGTCTCGGTTTGGCCTCGATTAGTGGAGATGCTTATGAAGTATGAGCCTATGGTGTAGTCGCAATGACCTAGAATCCATAATCCAAACCGGTAAAATGTGGTAAATGTAGGAGAAGCTATTCACACACACATCCCATTTGCTTGATAAGGTAGGGTTAAGTCACATGCATTTACTCATTTACTTGTCGGTTATCATTGATATGTGATTGGCTTGACCTACGCGTATAACGTTGACTCTTTGCTTTCTTTTAAAACAGTCATTTTGCTCGAAGGCGAGCAAATGCTAATTAAGTGCGGGTTGGTTGATGAGAGTCAACTTTACTATGTTTTGGTGCATGTTCTAACCCCCGTTTACGACACTTTTGGCTTGTTTTGGGTGGTTTTAGACCGATTATAGGGTAAAAACGCTTTAAGCGCTCACTTAGAGGTAATCCATCAAATTGATGGAAAACCTTATCATTTTACGGTGTTTTGGCCCTATTCGAGCCCTATTTATCTTGCGGGATTATGTTTGGTATAATGTGCTATGAAAATTCAGGAAATAGGTGATTCATGAGCCCGGAAGATGAGGCATGAGACTTAGAGTGACGAAACCGAAGCCCGGGGATGGAAACGGATCAAAGGTGGTTGGTGCTTTTCCATTTGTTCACTTTATCTGCACTTTTCTCCCAGATACATGCATTTTCTGGAATTGTGGTATTCATCAAAGTTGTAGACAAATTAATGAGCTTTCCAACGCACTTTGAATCACTCAAATTGGAGCTCTACACGCAAAGATATGGCCAAATTACTGGAGGCTGCTGAAGCTGCTGAATCCCAGTGATGTCTCGGCGTGCGCCGAAACACCTCCGGTGGACGCCGTAAAGATCGAAAATAGCAGATTTTCAGCTAAAGAACGAGATATTTAGATCTAATAATATACACATATAGAGACTTCGGCCCCTCCCCCCTTTTATCCTTTTTCTCCCATTTTCTTCCCTTTTACTCCCCTAAATTCACTCCTACACTAAATTCCCCTTAGATTACACTTAATCTAGCTTAGTTTCTAATTGAAGAATCTTGGATTTTGTATGATTTTGGTTCATCTTCTTCATCCCATGTGACATGGGTGTTGAAGAAACTTGATGTGATCCGACTTGTACTACGATTTCGGTAATTAATTTTAGTCCTCTTTCTCTTTTATGGCTTTAATCTTCTCTTTGATTGTTATTTCAAGCTTTGTGATGAGTAGCTAATTACTACATAGTCGAATCATGTGATAGTTGAAGAAATCACCCTTTAGTTGATTAATCGGGATTGGGTAGTGTTTAATTGTTTTTATATCGATGAATTCATGTCTTAAAACTTGCTCTTAATGCGTGAATTAGCTTGTACACCTAGTTCATGAACACACACACCACTTTTATAAATGTATGTTGCGAAGGGTTGTGGGAAAAAGGGTTTTAAGATCGTTATTTACAATTAAATGAGTTGTTTAGATCGATTGGGTAACGAGGTTTGTCGGTGTAAATCGAGCGGCTCTACTTCTTAATCTTGTTTCGGTCAGTTAAATCCATAAAGACGGACTGTTGAACCGGGCAAAGGGTACTAGGTTGTTGCATGGCGTCTAGTACTATCTTAGGAGTTTGCACCCATTAACGAGTTGATATAAGCATTATGATGGTTGGTTGGTAGTTTCGATTCCCAAATAATCGATTAGAGGGGCGAAAGTATTCAATTGGATCGTGATTTGGCTATGTCTCTTTATCTCTAGTTTAAATATCGTTTTAGCATAATTAAAACTTGAACACACATGATTAACCTAAACTAAGTATGAAGACGACTTTGGTATTCGATTGATTTCTCGTGGGATACGACCTTGCTCTCCACTATAGTGCTTCCGGCCCAGTACTCTGCCAGTTAAGGTTGGTCGTTACTATTTTTGTCATCAGTAGGGTAAGTTTGGGTGGGGTGGGTAGAGAGTCATGGTGCAGTGAGGTAGGTTATAGTGGTGGGGTGTGGTGATGTAAGGTGGGGTAAGGTGTGCGATGGTAGGGTAGTGGGGTAAGGTGAAGTAGGGTTGTGAATGATGTGGTAGGGTGGGTGGCGTATGTTTGGTGGGGTAAGGTATGCTTGTAAGGTAAGTTGGGTTATTGTAGGTGAGTGGTTGGGTAGCTGGGTTAGTAAGTTAGGTCATGGTATGGTAGAGAGGGTCAAGAAGAGGGTGCGATACAGTGATGATTGGTAAGGTGAGTGATAGTTAAAGAATGGTGGGTAAAGTAGTGTAGGGCGGGTAGGGTTAGGTGAGGTATGGTGGGGTAAGGTGGTGGTGGGGGAGGGATACCCTGCCTAACCCTACCTCACTATATCCTACTTTCTGCACCCTACCCTACCACTACCCTGCCTTACTACTCACTCGATGTGTCAACTATTATATAATTCATTCTTTTACTAACTAAACACAATAATGGAATGAGTTTATTTTATTCTATTCTATTCCTATGATTTCATTCAATTTTATTTCATTCTTGCGTAACAAACGTGCCATTAGCTCAAGTTAATTCTTGTTAATCTTCATGTCCTTAGAATAGCTACTTGTTATTCATACTTATGCATTAGTTTTTAGAAAGAGAACCTGGAACTTTGCTCTGGTCCCAGTAACATGTATTAGATCATTTTTATTTGGGATTTTCTTTACTGAAATTCATGGCCCACTCATTATATTAACTATTAGCATACGAATAACTTCCTACCGAGACGTTTTGTATGGATAAGTAGGAGGGCTCAGATTGTCCTTACTCATTTAGTCTCTTTAGGTGTTCCTGTTTAGCCTGGCTTCAGGGAAGCTATTATTGTTGTTCCATTTTAATATTATGCCAACTTGTTTTCCGGTGTCTGCGTAGTACTTCTCATTGTATCAAGGTGTTTATACTTATTACGTGACGTTCCAGAGTTTAGGGTGGCCTTTGCCATATGCCATGACAATGTGGTTGGTATTGTGGGGTTTTATATCTTTGTAGCTTATGTGTTTCTTATAATATCCCGACTTTTCGAAAAATGGCAGACGTGTCTTTTTGTGAAAAAATGGAATATTATGATTTACGGATTAAAGTATTTATGTGTATATATATATTTCGGATAAATATATATATTAGGGGAAAATCTGATTTTTATAATAAGGGAAAATAATAAGAAATTATTATTGTTGGGATTATCTATTTAAGGAAAATAAATCCCGTTAGTTCCCATAACCCTTCCTACGCGAGAGAGACGGCACATAGAGAAAAATTTAGGGCTGAAAGATTTCTTTCAGTTTCTAAGTCAGATCTTAACGGTTATGTTCTTGACTAAGTTTGATGGATTCAAACTCATGATTTCATAGTCTTTTGTGTTTAGAAGCGTGTGAACGAATTTAATATAAATTTGGAGGAATCACATAGGTTTTCTACAGAAAGATTCAAGTTTTACTGCAGTTTTTCTCGGAGTTTTGAAGTTGGATTGCTTGCTATCAAGTAAGAGGATCTTCCTACAAGTTAATTACGGTTTCGTAGGGTTTATGTTAGGATTGGATGTGATTTTATGCTAGAAATTGTACCTTCGTGTTGCCTAAGGATCTAGAGTTTTTTTGGTAGATAAAAGTTATGTTTTTATGCTATTTTCTGAGTATTATGATGTTGAACAAGTTTGAGAACGATTAGGGATCGATTAGGGGTCAAAAACCGAGTTTTGGAAGTTGTTGCGCTTGGTGCGGGCGCACCAAGCCCAGTGCGGACGCACTGGAAGACAAGAATGTGAATATCTACATTCTGAGTGCTGGTACGTGCGCACCAGACCCAGTGCAGGCGCACTAGACGAGCAAAATTCATGTTTTTACGTACAGAGGCTTAGTTCGTGTGCACTGAACCCAGTGTAGGTGCACCGGACCTCCTATTTGACGAATAAGATGATTTTAGCTATGATATGAGTTTTAAATGTTGGTCTTTGATCTTATAACATTAAATAAGCTTGAACAAGCCTCGATTGAGCTTTCGATTCATTTTGTTTCGGCACCGGATGTACTCTTAAAGGGAGTTGAAGTTCGGATCCGTCGGAAAGGCATGAAAGGGCTTGTGCTTTGATGAATTAGAATTCATCAATGTCTGTGTATGTGCTAAGGCTTGTCCGTGTCTAGGGGTCTACGTAAGAGAGTAGTATATGTGAGGGAGTGTACTTGAAAACACTTAGGTGACTAGTTAACAACATGATAACAAACATACTTGTGTAGTAAAAAGATTAAACATCAATCCATTCTTGGTAAGGCACAAGTCTATATCGCGATATGTGTGCGTTCTGAAAGTGAATAACTCTGTAAGTCTTTGGACCTTACGTACGGAGGAACACCACCCCGTAATATCGGAGTCTACCAGACTAGACTTCCTTGGTTATTGGTGTGATCCACCAATATGTTGCACCCAGTTACTTCGTGGTGAGTAGCACCATGCGTAGTGCTCTTGAATGCTGATGTAACACAGATAAGCTAAGTTAGAAACCAATAGTCACAACATGTTGATGGACATGAAGTGAACCCTAGATTGAGTCGGTCTCAGAAAGATAATTTATTTAATCGTAACACTTGCTTATAAACCTTAGTTAGTTTGTAGCTTCTACCTCTTATTGGTTACTTTGTACTTACCTCAAATGCATTATTTTTCTATGTGTTTGGGGGAGAGAAGACGAACAGGTAGATCCGGAGTTCGAGGAGGACTTTGATGACGGCGTTTGAGGACGCCGACGTTGAAGCACTTATTTTCTGTTTTTACTATTATACTTTAGACTTGTTGTCTTTGGGGAATTTCTTGTAATTTCTTTAGTACTTTCTTTAGATGATTTCGTACGTCGTTTGGTTTTCGTTTGGTTTCTTCCGATGTAATAGATGTTACATTTCTATCTTTAGTTGAGTTTCTACTCTTAGTAGCAATTATGATGGTTTTGCCGAGTCTTTTTAACTTCCGTTTGCCTAACTCGATACGACGTAGTAGAGGCATACATATAATATTAAATTTATTTAATATTATATGTGCCGAGCATTTCGTTTCCGGATATGGACTCGGTATCCGGGAGCAGGGCGTTACATTTCTCTTTTGGGGTTGTAATCAATATAACACATTGATCCTATATGTTCTCGTAGTTTGTGACTTTCAAGATACAAATGTTGTATTTATATAGAAAATCGAATTATAAACATTTCAGCATTCGTATTTCTTTTCTTAGTACGAGGCGTTCTAATTCGTGATAGAGAAATACTCGGGTAGATTCAAAATTACTCGGGTTTCGAGTCGGGTCCAAACCATAACAACAATGTTGCAGTTTGAGGAAATTGTCACTTTTTTTATCTCACAAAAACAGTACCCAAATTTCTTTGAGGCTTTAAGTACTAGGAAACGTGCATGTATATATATATATATATATATATATTATCGTACACGATATTATGCAATTATTTAGCTCTCATTTTCATAAATGCCTATCTCTGTCCTTAGTCAAATGAATGATTGTTCTCGAATTTGGAGAACGATACATAACTGCATATCATATTCATGTTAATTGTTTTTCCACAAGGGTGGTCTGAAATATTATTTTCCAAGAATAATTCTGAGATTCAAAAAAATCTATGGACCTAATTTTTATTTTATTTAAATTTTTTTTTGCTAAATCTATAATTCTACTATCGAGGATAGGGATTTAGTCGTAGTTTTTAAGGACCACTAACGACTCAGGCTCAAAATAGATATGAGAATTAAATAGTGAAATGCCATGAAAATGACATCTAAATCAGGGACGGAACCACCCTACAGCTAGATTGTGAGGTGAGGAAAATTCATCTCTTAATATGCTGGGTGAAACAACCACAAGCTCTCAATGTAGGACACTTTAACACGCCCCCTCAAGTGTGGGTCGGGCACATAAAGCCAACAAATAGGCCCAACACTTACACAATAAAGGGTGGCTCTCATACCATGTAGAAAATCTAAGCCCAAACACATATAAGAGGAGCCTCATCCCCAAAACCTAGGTTGTGAGGGGAGGAAAATCCATCTGTTAATATGGTGGGTGAAACAACCACAATCTCCTAATGTGGGATACTTTAACACACCCTACAAGAAAACTTGGTATACACCGTACCTTTTTATGACCTGCATAAAGAATATGTCGTAAATTTAAATTTTTATGACATGCATGAATTATGTCATAGTTTTATTTTATGACGTGTTTTGCCTGCCTTGAATGTAATTTCACGGAAAAAAAAAGGCAAAAAAATTAAGTATTTATGACACATCGTAATGTTTCTTCCTCCAATTTTGCGGAGTATATTTTATACATTTATGACATGTGCACGTCGTAAATTTGCACATGCCATTAAATGTCTTTTTTTTTTTTTTTTTTTGCAATTTGCATTTTCCATGTGCTTTGCTTGCTGTAAAAATAAAACTTTGAGACATAAATTTTTTTTTTTTGAAAGAACTTTGAGACATAAAAAATTTCTCATGAATACCCAGTTTCTTATAGCGGCGGATATAAATTTTTTGGATTAATATTTAATCAAAAAATGAAGTTTATGTTTGTATTTCATCGGTTTTCGTGTTGGATAGAGTGCACGTACATGATGTATTGTGAGGAAAATAATAAGAAAAAATTGTTGGTCCAGGCGGAGGTTTTTTTTTTCTTTTTCTTTTTTTTTAAACAACCAAGTTAATATTATTATCAGCAAGATGCTAAAAACAGATTACAAAATGTTTCAAAAAATTTTCAAAAAATTCTGCAGTAAACCTAGAGCTTCATTTAGCCCAAACAAATGGCTAAAATAAATCAACATCTTTGAACTTCACAGGATGCACCATTTTTTTTCTTGACCGGAAACGAAAGATTTCATTAAAAAAAGGGTTCGGGTTACAACGACCTAGCAACCTCCTCTTCACGATTCAAGGAAACGATCCAAGCAGAAAAGACACCAGTCCAATAGGATGGGGTAACGAGTTTCTTAGCAAAAGAAGCTACACCATGACTAACTAAGTTTAGCTTTCTATTAACATAACAAACAACATATTTAGCAAAAGAACCCAAAATAGCATAAATGTCTTTGACAATAATAGAAACAGATGGGGGTGCCAAAGAGAGATCATTTATCATGTTCACCAAGCCCAAGCAGTCTATTTTTATAAGAACATTGTCCAATCCTTTTTCCTTAGCCTTCAAAAGAACCCATCTGATTGTTTCTGCTTCAGCTCTCAGTGCGGAATCAAGATATTGAAAGGGCCTCCCCCAAATTTCTACAAGGTTGTAGTTCTTGTCAAAAATAGCTGCACCACCACCTGTTGGCTTAGAAGAGCAGCTCCAAGCAGCATCAGTCTGCACATAAAAGGAAACTTGAGAATCCAAAACAACAGTTTGCCGAGAATCTGAAGGAGGGAGGTTATTAAGCATGCCAGAAGCATCAAAATCATCGGAACCAACAGCATTAGTAGAGCAAAAATCAACATAATCCTTAGACGCGAGAAAGACAACAGATTGCGCATCCGAAATGTCCTTATTAAAGATCCAGCCATTTCTCGAGATCCAAATGTGCCAGAAAATAAAAATAGTTTGCTCAATTTTAGGCTTCAGATTGCAGAAATCTTTATTATTAATCAAAGATGACCACCACGAGATCAAATCAAAACTATAGTCATGAAAAGAAGTCCAGGAAACATGACCGAGGGCCACAGGATGCACCATGATTGAACCATCCATTTCATTTACACGCCGGGAGATCCCTAGCTCACGTTCAAAGACTCAAACCAGCAGCTGAAGAAAAAAAACACCAACTGCTGTTCCAACTCATTATCAAACAACCAAAAAAGATCAGCCTAAGAAAACTTAACCACATTCTCTAAACTCAAGACGCCGCATTCATTGGATTCGCATTCCATTCTTCCCAAACTAGTTTCTTGAGACCATTAGCATTTCTCAACCACTAAAAAGTTAATCTCTGCACATCTCTGAAAAAGATCTCCGGGCTTAACACAATATAATTAAAAATGATTTTGTTTCTTGTATTCCATATCAACCGAGCAGTAATTCGAACTTATGCTGACCATAAATGGGCAACCATACTTGAAGAGGCTACCCCTACAATCAAGTGACATAAATCACTAAAAGAGAAGGCGTTTAACCCTGTGATCTTACACGAGTTTAATATATAGGTCCAAATCAATAAAGCCACATCGCAAGCATAGAAAAGGTGATTAACCGTTAACTTGTAACAAAGCGGACCTATAGAGTCTTGAACCACAACACCACGATGAATGATATTCGGTTTTGTTGGTAACCTTTTAAGATTTGCTTTCCACATATACAAATTCACCTTTGAGGGTAACCATTTATTCCAAGGGGTAGCCTGCTCATTAGCCCGGAAGACATTTTCAAAAAATATTAATTCAAGCTTTTGTTGCAAAAAAGCCACTGAAAATTTGCCATTCGTACTAAGATTCCCTCGCAATTTATCTGACGTACCTGCATTTCCAAAAACTGGGTTAATCAAAGCCTCCAACTTTCCTCCTCAAAACCTTTCAGTCCTCTCCTCTAAACCCACCTAAAAGAGCACCATTCACCATCCCTAACCACTACCCTTACTACGACACTACCTTTGAGCAAAGAGATCCTAAAAATCCTAGGAAAAGCAACTTTTAATGGACCATTGCCCACCCAAAAGTCTTCCCAAAACCTCACCCTACTCCCGTCCCCCACCACCCAACTTTTCGAACTCAACAAATCAACACCGGCCTTCTGAAATTACCAACGGCCCCAACAATACCTTTCCACACCCCTCACCCCAACTGATTGCTATCTCAACACCAAGCACCCTCAAACCCGTAAATTGACAAAAATCACTTTCCTATATAATGCATTTTGTTCCGAAAGAAACCTCCACCACTATTTACCAAGCAATGACCAATTTTGCAACCTTAAGCTACCCACCCCAATGCCCCCCCAAGATTTAGGAGTTTGAATTTTTTCCGATCAACTCAAGCAATTTTTTTATGTTTCCCATCCCCGCCCTAGAAAAAAGAAGACCTCACACTTTCTAAAATTTTCAGCACACATACGGGAGACTTGTAGACGGAGAAAATGAAGAGTGGAAGAGTTCTTAGAACCGCTTTTAAGAGAACCAATCTGCCACCTTCCGACAAATAAGACCATTTCCAAACACCGACGCCTTACATTTCTGAATAATTTCTTCCCAAGCCTTTATTTTATTCATATTATGCCCCACCCACTGCCCCAAATATTTAAAGAGGTACAGTCCCTTTTGTTAGAAATTAGGACCCTCAGGGATCAAAACGGATTACCATAATCAAGATGCAAACGAGAAAACATAAATCACACAAGAACAATAACACATGATTTAACGTGGTTTCCGGAAAATGCCGACTACTCTAAGGGCAGAAAGAGGAGAATATATTATCACTGGAGATTTTATAGACTCTGCAATTGCCTAAGGCAATTGCTCCTGGTTCTACTGTTTGACTGCAAATGTTCTAGGTTACAACAAATTTGTATTTATAACCACAAAAACTAGACCAAGCCGTCATAAAGACATATTAGCAGAATGGCTAAAATACCCATATGTGGATCCCAACTTCAACTGTTATACACCAGAATGTAACTATGTTGTTTGCCCCAAAACTGACTTTCCCAAAGCTGACTTCTGCTAAGCTGACTTCTGGTAAAGCCGACTTCTGGAAAAATTGACTTCTACCCAAAGCTGACTTTCGCCCAATGCTCACTTCTGCTCAAAGCTCACTTTTGCTCAGCTTAGTGCTAAACTCAGTTTAGTACTCAGCTCTAATTAAGAGGTCAAGTCACATTTCCTAACAAATCTCCACCTTGACTTGAACTCTCGCTCAAACAGATGTATAACCAGATGTACTGTACCAGATGCATTTGTCAATGCCAGATGTACTATACCAGATTCCTCTTTTTTTTCAGACTTGATTGAGTTGAGAACTGATGTGATCAACTTCATCACCAGACAAGATGTGACTACCAGATTCAGATGTAATCACCTCAGTTGAGCACACTCAGCTGAGTTCTTCATATTTAACTTCAACCACACAGATAGCAGATTCAGTTTCAGATTCTGATCTGACCAGATATGAACACAACTGACTCCAAGTTAGATTTCTCCAGATGAGACTTAACTCCAGATGAGAACTCTACCTCAGACATGTTCACCAGATGCTTAGCTGACTTCACTCAGCCAAACATATTAGATTTATCTTACTCAATTGACTTTACTCAGTTGAAGCTTCCAGACATAGATGCTGAACCAGCGCAGACAAGTTCAACAGACTCAGCAGACGCCACTCGACTGACAGATAGACTCAGCTGACTCTTTATTCAGCTTACTTCCCAGACTTAAACACTCTACTCTACAAAACTGACTTTTACTCAGCTTGTACTAGATCAGCTGAGCCTCACTCAGCCAATCCCAGATTTTGGTTCCACTCAAATTCAGCTCTTGATTCTTCAGGTTCAGATGCACAACTAAGTGTCGATTAGTGTTGACTGTTCTCAACTGAGTTCTGAAAAACACAGTTGAGTATGGACCTGAAGCTCCACCTGCTTGTCAACACTCCAAATTCAAATTCAGATCAGATTTGTTTAGGGTCTTTGGAATTACCCTTCTTGAATGTCTTCTTTCCAGGACTTCCATTCCCTTTGCAACTGCTACTAGAAATAAAACCAACAGCCCGATTGTCTGCACCTGTGCGAGCTGAATTATGCCTTAGCTCTCGATTATGGAGAGATGCTCTAACATCCTCCAATGACAATATGTCTCTTCCAACAACAAAAAACTGAACAAATTCTCTTATGATGCTGGCAATGATACCAACAAAATTAGAGCTGCATCCTCATCTTCGATCTTAACACCAATACTCCTTAAATCAAGCAATATTGTGTTCAAATTTTCCAGATGATCTCCGAGAGGCATTCCTTCATGCATCTTTAAACTGAACAGATGTTGTTTAATAAGCAACTTATTGGTCAACGACTTTGTCATATACAGACTATCAATATTCAGCCACACCCTTGATGTTGAATCCTCTTCAGCAACTTCAGTGATAACATCATCAGACAAGCACAACAAAATCATTGAATGTGCTTTCTCCTCTAGATCGGCCATCTCAGCATTTCTGGCATCCACTGCCTTTGACAACGGAGCCTAGAGCCCCAATTTCTTCAACAGAGCACGCATCTTGATTTGCCACAAATTGAAATTGTTCATTCCTGTGAATTTATCAATCTCTACATTTAACCCAGACATCTTGATCTTGCCAAAGAAAAGAACTTTTATCACAGAATCCGAGCACCGGTGAAGGTCTTGGTGAAGATTAAATTTTGTTCAAACAAATGATTCCAAAACAGAACTCCAGAATCCCTGATGATAACTTGGACGCTCCGATACCAATTTGTTAGAATTTAATACCCTTAGGGATCAAAACGGATTGCAATAATCAAAATGCAAACAAGAAAGCATAAATCACACAAGAACAATAACACATGATTTAACGTGGTTTCTGGCAAATGCCGACTAATCCACGGGCAGAAAGAGGAGAATATATTATCACTGGAGATTTCACAGACTCTGCAATTGCCTAAGGCAATTGCTCCAGCTTCTACTACTTGACTGCAAATGTTCTAGGTTACAACAGACCTGTATTTATAGCCACAAAAACTAGACCTAGCCGTCATAAAGACATACTAGCAGAATGACTAAAATACCCTAGATGTGGACCCCAGCTTCAGCTGTTATCCACCAGAATGTAACCATGCTGACATTTGTTCAAACTGAGATTTGCCCCAAAACTGACTTTCCCAAAGCTAACTTCCGCTAAAGCTGACTTCTGGTAAAACGACTTCTGGCAAAACTGACTTTGCCCAAAGCTGACTTTCGCCCAAAGCTCATTTCTGCTCAAAGCTCACTTTTGCTCAACTTAGTGCTAAACTCAGTTTAGTACTCAGCTCTAAATAAGCGGTCAAGTCACATTTCCTAACACCTCTCTTACAACCAAACATTTGAGCCGTGAATATCTTCATCCGGTATCTTTATCCCTGCCAAGGAGTTTTTCCCCATGTTTATTTTCAGCCCCGAAATCTGCTCAAAACAAGATAATATCCTTTTAAGGTTCCTCATATTTTCCATGCTCCATTTATCCAAGAAAACCAGATCATCGGAGTCTTTGTCTTTTGTTTTGTATTGAAGTCATGTTAACATCGTTGTATCTAAACTTTTGTATGACAATTTTGTAAATTGATTGACTGTGACGCCACTATCTCGGATACCAAATCATAAAGTGAAAAAATGCATCGCATGAATAAAATATAATTTTACACATCAGCCATTCTACTTTAAATATCATAACGCAACGCAGGAGATAAAAGGACGACCCAGGAACCGAACGGACGGTTGAAAAGATTTAGAAGGACACAAAGCGGCCAATAAGACATTATACCAAGCTTAAACCAATAAAACTAAAATCAACTAAAAATGATTGAACTAGTAATGCCACAAGTTAACATTACATCAGCTAACAAGTACAACTGCAATAAAAAAAAATTCAACAAGTGTTCAAAGTACATAGATAATGACAATAATGATAAATGACGATGCTGGATCTCGTCTGTTACCTTTATGATAATGACCTTGAACCCTATGAACCCTAAATCATCTTTCACGAGGATGTGTTTTTGTGTATTTTAGACTGAGCTCGTGAGTTATTTCTCTCGAGTTGCCTATGTATCTAATAGCTTAATTGGAATCAAGTCTTTCGTAGTTCCTTAGGGTTGTTTATATAGGAGATGCTCATCCCTCTTCCTTGTCTTGCAATGAATTGCAACGTAATTATAGTTATTATTTCCCTAAGGATATACAAGCCTAAATCCGTATGATTTAGGGATAATTATAAACATATCTAATGTCAAGATCACAGTCTTTATGACTAAGGATTCTTTCCTCATTTATCTCTAGTTTCCCATCGTGTGGAATAACAGACGGGGTTGCTCTGAGCGTCCTGTGCTGAGCCCTCAAGGACAATATGGCCGACATGGGCAGCTCATCTTCACCAAGCCATAGCCGACCTACGGTGGCTGGAGGATGAGCATATTCCGATCTCCCACCTGGGGTTAGGGACTTGCTCTGGTATCACCTTACTGGGGCTCTTGGCCCTTAATACCCTTCATTTAGGGGTTAGTCATTTATTACATGTCCTCAAAGGATGACACGTGGTGTAGTTTGGGTCGGCTATCATCATAAGCCCCTCAGATCTGATCTTGCTTTTAGTTGGTCAGATCTGCGTTATTTGGCGGTTCGGCCAACTTATCCGACCTCGCGTTTTGAATTCATTGGCTGCCAGTTGGCAGCCTATTAAATTGATCATCATTACTATTGCGAGAATTGAGGCGTCTTTCCCTCTTTCCCATAACTGACGTCATTTATACATCGGGGGGTTATAACCCTGCCTTTTCACATTAGACTCTCCCACTTCTTCATCTCTGCTATTAAATCAAAGATTTCAACTCCTCAAGATAGTTTGCACTTTCTCAAGTAATCATTTCTTTTTATCTGAGTTTATATTTCTCCTCTTCTTATCTTCATCTTCATTTCATGTTTCTCCCAGTTAATGAGGGATATAACTACCTCTAGTAGTTCAATCGAGAGGGAATTTGAATCCCAATATGAGTCTGAGGTAGAAACTCATCAATCTAGGGCTCAAATAGACACCATTGCCTTTAATCTTGTTTCTTATCGTGGTGAAACTGAGCAGTTTGCCGTAGATCCTCAGCCTACCAATACATCTATGCCCCGTTCCTTCTTTGGATTTACTTCTTTGAATCAAAGCATTATGGCACACATGACTGCTAGGTCAGCCGTAGCCTATTTTGGGGTCAGATCTAAACTTACACAGGTAGATATGTAACCGGTATAATGTCGATATGCACCGATAATCTCCCTGTCTGCCTCGTGGTGTAAATCTGTATGCTCATCAGCCCCCTGAGGGGTATTGTACTGTGTATAAGAAGCAATTTGCTTATGGCCTTAGGGTCCCGTTCTGCCCGGCCTTTTTGGCCGTACTGAGACATTACCATCTGGGATCTGCCCAGATCGCCCCCAATGGGGTTCGGACCATTATTGGTTTCACGATCTGCTTCCGGTGCATGGATACTGAGTTCTCCGTAGAGTTATTTAGGATTTTTTATGAGCATAAAAAAGTTAGGAATCACAGCGGGTGGTATTACTTCCCACGCTGTACAAACCACCAAAGGGGTATTCCCATACAATTCAAAGGGAAGACTTCCATCCATGAGTGAAAGACCCACTTCTTCTACATTCGCTACCAGGGGAATCCCGAACTGAGTATTTGGAATTACCACCAACTTCTGGCCGACGTATGCCCCACTGGGGTCAATGAGCAATTGCTGAATGACATTGCCGGATCGGGCATCTATATGGACTTTAATGTGTGGCCCCCCGAGCTAATTGAGGCAGCTCGTCTGGCCGATTCAGGGCCTGATCCTTATCGGAGGTTTACTCAACAGGAGTATGACAACCGTAGGAATTCATTCTTGCTTTCATTTCCTTAAGTCTTTTCTTTGTATTGTTTACTGTTTTGAGATTTTCTCTATTCGTATATGGCACTGTTCATCATTATCTTTTCAGTGGAAGTCTTTGTAGCTATTTTTGATGGATCTATTGAAGAGGAGGCTGTGCATGAGAAAAATGAGCAAGTTGTGAACCCAGATGCTTCTAAGGCTCCTGGCGATCTAGGGGTTCCTCCTGTGAACCCTGAGCTTAATCCTGAAGGCCTTCACGCTGAGGAAGGTCTTCAACAAGATGAAATGGCTGCTCCTACACAGCATACAGATCAGTAGGACAATAGCCTGATCATCCTAGATGTCACTGTGTCTGCGGTGGGGGAGAGGCAGCTGCAAGTGCGCCCCCGAACTGGGCGGAAGAGGACCAGGTCGAGTTGACCAGGATATCTCTGAGGGGGGGTTCCACTTCCCAAGCTAACTTTCTCTTAGAATTGCCAGCCAAAGATGTGGCTGCTATTATATGTTTTTGCTTGCCATTATATCTGTTGTTTCTTTTTGCTATCACCTTTTGCCGTACTGACCCTGTTTATCCTTTGCCAGGTTGTTAAGGCGGGGAAGGAAGTTTTGCGCCGACTGGATGGATTCTCTTCCCAGAAGAGGTCCCTGGAAAAACGGATCACTGACCTTTCAGCCAGCCGACAAAAGCACAAGGACGAGTCTCTATCCAAAGATCAGCAGATCGTTGATCTGGAAAAGATTATGCAAGCCCAGCAGGCCGAGATAAAAGAGCTACGAACTGCGGGTGCTGAACGGGAGGAGGCCCTGGCCAAACTCTGAGCTGATCATGAAGGACTTGAGGCCGTGATACCTACGCAGATCGCCCAAGCTATCCATGAGTACAAGAGTTCTGCTCACCTTACCGGGGCCTTAAAAGTTCTACTTGGCCCAATTTTAAGTCATGGGTATACCTTGGGTGTAGACCAGGCCAAAGAGTGTCCTCAACTGGACATGGAGATTCTTCCCCATGGGGGGCTCCGCAAGCCTGGTGGTAACAAGCTCTATGAGGCTAGGCTTAAGGAGTTTCAGGCCGGTGAAGACCTGGCCAAGAAGTATGCCCGCAGACCTGATGCTCAGCAAGCTAGTGCGTCTTCAGCTCAACCTTCTGGTGCTCTCTCCGATCAGCCTTCTGATCAAGATACTGTTGCTGACTCTTAGGCTTAGGCTTTTGTTTTTCCTTTTTTGAAAAAATTGTACTAATTCTTAACTTTTATGCCTCTTAGGCACTTGTTCTGTAATGACTTTGTTGGCTTTTAGCCCTTTGATTTTTTTTTCTCTTTTTGGCTTTTGCCTTAGCCTTTGCTTTTATTCAAGCGTTACTTTGGGTCCTTTACCCCCCTGAGTACTTCATTTATAAGCTTTGATTTTTGAATGATGTACTTTAGTGTGATCGTCTGTCCTGCAAACTTAGAAAGTTTGATCATTTCAACTTTCTAAGTTTATAATGCAACTCAGTTTTGAGCGTATATCAGTTCTGATCGTCTATCCTGCAAACTTAGAAAGTTTTTAAATTTTCTAAGTTTATAAGTTCTGATCATCTGCTTTGCAGCTAATTATGGTTTGTACCCAATTCTGAGTCTGCCTTGCAACTCTGTTCGTCTGGTCTGTCTTGCAGAGTTGTGAGTTTGACTTAGCAAATTTTTTCTGAGTCCGACCTACGGCTCAGTTTGTGGGGTCTATCCTATAGACTAATTGTGTTTGTCTTTTGCAAACCTTTTTCTTAGTCCGACCTGAGGCTCAGTTTGTGGGGTCTGTCCTGCCGACTAATTGTGTTTGTCATTTGCAAACGTTTTTCTGAGTTCGACCTACGGTTCAGTTCGTGGGGTCTGTCCTGCAAACTAATTGTGTTTGTCCTTTGCAAACTTTTTATGAGTCTGATCGTCTGTCCTGCAGACTTGTTGAGGTTGCCTTAGCAAACCTTTTCTGAGTCCAACCTGCAGATCAGTTCATGTGGTCTGTCTTGCAGACTAATTTGGTTTGTCATTTGCAAACTTTTATCAAACATATAAAATAAATAATGCACATGTGCAAAATAATAATTTATTATAATGGCTGATGTTTGAATACATCTTATTGAGACATAAAATTTAAACATAAATAAGGCATAAATAAAGTCTGGAACATGTCCTAGACATAAATTTCCTCAGATTAGTTGCATTCCAGCTGCGTGGTATGGTCCTGCCAGTTGCATCAGCCAGCTGATATGCTCCTTTTCCATGCACCTTGACCACTTTGTAGGGACCGTCACAGTTCAGGTCAAGTTTTCCTTGAGGTCCTTGTCTGCTGACCTCATTCTTTCTGAGCACTAAATCTCCCACCATAAAGTATGAGTGTTTAACCCGGGAGTTATAGTATTGAGATATGCGCTGTTTATACTTGGCCATTCTGATGAAGGCCGCATTCTGAGCTTTTTGGTCATCTTTTGAGTGCCTGAGCTCAGTCAACTATTGTTCTTCAGAGTAGAGCGCTGCTCGTGGGGACGGTAGGCCGATCTCGGCCGGAATTACGGCTTCGCACCCATATGCTAGGCTGAACGGAGTCCCTCCCGTGGCCAAGTTTGGAGTTGTTATGTAGGCCCACAAGATGTTGGGAAAATGCTCGCTCCAAATCTCTCCTTCTTCTTCTAGGCATTTATTCAGCCTAGTTGTAATCTGCTTATTGGTCTGTTCGACTTGTCCATTAGCTTGAGGATGGCCAACTGAAGTGAAGTGCTGAGTTATTTGCAGTTCGGCACACCATTCTTTGACAGTTTTGTCCTCGAACTGATTTCCATTGTCTGAAATCAAGGTCTTTGGGATTCCATACCTGCATACTATGTTCTTTCATAGGAATTTTTGTATTTCCCTGTTATGGTAGTCAGCGGTTCGGCTTAAACCCATTAAGTGAAATAGTCCACTGCTACAATTAAAAATTGGACGTTACCCGGAGCTCGTGGAAGTGGTCCCACTAGATCTACCCCCCACTGATCGAAAGGCCATGAGGAAACTGATCGCGTGTAAGTCGCTTAACACACATGAAATACTAGCAAGAGTACTAGGTCAATCGTTCAAGAGGGTTCATTCAAGATAATGTCCAAACATAGCACTTCACTATTAGTATTTCATGCTAGTTTACGATGACATGCAAATAGTTGATCAGACTACTAACATGTAAATTAAATCTTATCGATCAACGTAGCTGACGCCGAACCACAAAATTAGGATTTACTAGGTATTCTGATCTTGCGATAAAGACCGTCGCAGAACCACAGAATTAAGATTTACTAGGTATTCAGATCTAGTGAAGAAGATTAAGGTTCGTAATTCATAGATGATTGTATGCAAGCATAATCTTGATCTATCACAAGAACAATCATGAATCTAACAAAAGAAATAAAAATTTTGGAATAGATCTTACCCATAACGAAGAACGGATCTACTCTTCTATTCTCTCTCCCTCCGGCGATTCAAGACGATCCATGAAGATAGTAAACCAAGAAAAATTCAATAATGAAAGACTCATGACTTATTTACAAGAAGAAAAGAAGAAAAGAAAAGAAAACTTTCTTCCCAAAAGACTACATTGTAGCTAGTTGATGAATAGATCAATCAATGAATGAGAGAATACAATTTCGCAGCTCTGAATGACTTTATATAGGTGTATAAACCGATTTAGGGGTAAACCCAATGCTTGGAGGACAAGAAAACATATTCCTGGAAGATTCTGGGCCTCGGTAAACCAAGGGTAACTCCCGGTTTACCGGGGGTATTTTTATCTTTTTCCTGCTGCCGACTTAACTTGGAATACCCCCAGCTTCGGTATTTGGATCATAACTTGGCCTACGCAACTCTGATTTGGGTGATTCAAAGTGTGCTGGAATCCTTGTTTTCAGTTATACAACTTTCATGAAGAAGTCCAAGCCCAATTCGTCTTGTAATGCTTCGTAAACCGCGTTGCAAAATCACCAATCAGATTCTAGGATCCAATATCCGCTCGAAACACTTCAACCTTCAGCTCCATTCAGTTCTTTATCGATTGACTCTCATATTAAACCTAAATGATTCTACGAACACTCGTTCATCTGTCAATAAAATCATAGCGCACAAAGTAGCTTCTCTTTCTATCAAATAACGTATAAAATACACGGTTAATACGCATAATACCAATTTAGTCACCCGGACGTGGCTTAATCACATTTAGCTAATTAATTCATGATTTCATACATATTATCACCATTGCGAACACAAATATGGGGTAGATTGATGGTAAATAATGATACCAATTTGACCATCACAACTACCCCCTACTTAGCTTTTGATCGTCCCGAGCAAAAGCCAAATCAAACAAACCCCATAAACAATTACAAACTAATTAAGAACAGACTCATTCAAGAATGATAAATAAGATGAGGGTCAACACATATCCATCTGTAATCCATTAAGAACTGTCTCGTAGTAGAACCGACGTGTGTGTGCAATAACTCTCAAACAATAGTGACACAGACAGAATCATATTATTTCAATAAAGATTTCAGGAAAAACATGTATCACGCATCAATCCCTAAGTTCCCCATTAATCATCACCTACCAATGCATCAATGTGTCGTGTGATAAATCTTTTGTGATAATGCATTCAAGAAATGAATGAAGTTATAGAGACCCCACAATCATTACTTATCAATGTGCACACTCGCTCCTCTTGCCTTCAGACTCAGGCAAACAACATGAAACCTTACTTGGGCCGGGCGGACTTGGGGACCGAATCTTGCTCTTAGGTCCTCTTTTTTTTATACGAGGGTCGTGCCCTTTTTACACGAGTTCGCTTCCCTCACTGCCTTTATTGCATATCTATTTTTTTCATTTTTTTTTCCTTTTTTCTTTTGTGCAGATTCCTCAATATTTTTTCGCTCTCTCTCACAAACCCGTTTTGTCCCGGTTTACCTTGTTTAGCATTCAAGTTTCTACCATCCTCCTACAACAATTGGTTAAAGTATATCCACCGAAAAATATCGATTCCCGGTCTAGGATAACTCTTCATCTTATCCAAATACTTTTCATTCAGATTGCATGCTCAAAAATTGAATGCAACGGTAAAATAATAATTAATAAGTCACTACTTCATGCAATCATAACAGATGCTCATTATTTCATACTAAATTGAATAATGCGTCATCTATACTACATACTGAAGAAGTGAGTTATACGTGCTTAAAAAGGTCGAGTCCACAACAAGATAGATGATTAGTAAACCACTACTTCAAATAGTTGACAAACCCCTTATTCATCATTAATGAATTAAGTATGTAATTAAGCAATTTCAACGATTTAAGGTTTTTATTTCATTCAATTCAAAAAAATCAAAATTCACAAAAGTAAGTGTAAGTGTGTCTCAATTTTTCAAACTAAGTGTTGTGTCTACCCCCCACTCTAAAACTCAACATTGTCCCCAATGTGAAAAAGTAAAGCAAAAAAAAGTAGGAAGAAGAAGAACACTTAGCTTTGGAAAATAGAAGAACTCGGCTAACTGTGTGAAGCAAATCAAATCACTGAACTGGAACCAAAGTTGTCTTCCCAAAGGATTAATCTGCACTAGGTCAGCTAATACAAACGATGCTTGCACAAAGGCCATTAGTACCGCAAGACGCGAATAAGTAACAAAATAATTATGTCACATGGCAGTCAATAGTACAACTAAAAAGAAGAAGTGTAATAAACATTTTAAGCCAATACATAAGAACTTTATTACTTAAACACAACAAAACTATTATAAGACTCCAAATAAAAATAAAAAGACTAAAGACTCAAAATAATAACCGAATAATCATGCGAAGTAAAAAAAACTCCCGCACATCATTTGCTCAACAGCCTTAGGAACATGGCGATGAAAAAAAACCTTCACAATTTCATTCAATCATCGAAAAGAAAAAAAATTAACAAAAAGGTTAACTATAAATTAATGGCTATGCCTAACAATTAAAAAAATAGTCCCCGGCAACGGCGCCAAAAACTTGATTGCGTGTAATTCTCTTAAAACACACGAAATACTAGCAAGAGTACTAGGTCAATCGTAGTATAGCACGGGCGAGTCAAGGTCGATCCCACAGAGACTATTATTTAATAATGTTAAACATCACCACAATTTATAGGTAAACCGGATAGGGGTGGTCATTGACCAACATAAAGGACAAGTAAATAAAAGAGATGCAAGTAAACCAATCATCAAACATGTATCGAAAAGGCACTAACCACAATATTACTAACTAATCTCCCCTTAATCCGTTTTCGACTCGTGTGTGTAATTTAGCTATGGGTGCAACTCCTAACCCTATCTACTCCGACAATGGTAGTAGACAATCTATACGCAAGCTACCCTCCTTAATTGGTCCATAATAGCCCATACGCATAAAGAACTAGAATTGCCGATATCGAGCGCTAACTCATACCGCTAACCCGCCTAGATAGCTGTCGACACTGATCAGCACGTTCCTAGGGTCCATTCAAGATAATGTCCAAACATAGCACTTCACTATTCGTATTTCATGCTAG
Source organism: Gentiana dahurica var. dahurica (assembly GCA_024500145.1). NCBI lineage: Eukaryota > Viridiplantae > Streptophyta > Magnoliopsida > Gentianales > Gentianaceae > Gentiana > Gentiana dahurica. The sequence continues at coordinate 24,587,942 of CM044899.1, read as the reverse complement.
TTTACGATGACATACAAATAGTTGATCAGGATACTTATCGATCAACGTAGCTGACGCCGAACCACAGAATTAGGATTTACTAGGTATTCAGATCTAGCGATAAAGACCGTCGCAGGTCTGAAGAGCGCAACCCTTAATTTTGCGTTTCATATTAACGAATCGAATAAAGATTAAGGTTTGTTTAATTAATTCATAGATGATTGTATGCAAGCATAATCTAGATCTGTCACAAGAACAAACATGAATCTAAGAAAAGAAATAAAACATTGGAATAAATCTTACCCATAACGAAGAACGGATCTACTCTTATATTCTCTCTCCCTCTGGCGATTCAAGACGATCCATGAAGATCGTAAACTAAGCACGATTCAATAATAAAAGACTCATGACTTATTTGCAAGAAGAAAAGAAGAAAAAAAAACTTTATTCCCAAAAGACTACATTGTAGCTAGTTGATGAATAGATCTATGAATGAATGAGAGAATACAATTTCGCAGCTCCGAATGGTTTTATATAGGTGTATAAACCGAATTACGGGTAAACTCAATGCTTGGAGGACAAGGAACCATGTTTCTGGATGATTCTGGGCCTCGGTAAACCGAGGGTAACTCCCGGTTTACCGGGGGTATTTTTATCTTTTTCCTGCTGCCGACTTAACTGGGAATACCCTAGGCCCAGCTTCGATATTTGGATCATAACTTGGCCTATGCAACTCCTATTTGGGTGATTCAAAGTGTGTTGGAATCCTTGTTTCCTGGCCTACAACCTTCATGCAGAAGTCCAAGCCCAATTCGTCTTGTAAAGCTTCGGAAACTGCGTTGCAAAATCACCAATCAGATTCTAGGGTCCAATATCCGCTCGAAACACTTCAACCATCAGCTCCGTTCAATTATTTATTGATTGACTCTCATATTCAGCCCAAATGATGCTTCGAACACTCGTTTATCTGTCAATAAAATCATAGCACACAAAGTAGCTTCTATTTCTAGCAAATAACGCATAAAATACACGGTTAATACGCATAATACCAATTTAGTCACCCCGGACGTGGCTTAATCACATTTAGCTAATTAACTCATGATTTCATACATATTATCACCATTGAGAACACAAATCCGGGGTATATTGATGGTAAATAATGATACCAATTTGACCGTCATCGAAACCACTAGAACCATGTCTTGAGATGGTTGATGTGACAGATTATCATGCACCTAGCATGATTTACACTTTTCCACTAACTCTTTGGCATCTTCCAACATTGTTGGCCAATAGTATCTGAACAACCTACATTTTCTTGCTAAGGTCCGAGCTCCGCGATGATTCCACAAATTCCCAAGTGTATCATTCTGAGAAGGTAGTTCCCTTCTTCACTTGTTGCGCACCTAAGCCATGGTGCAATGTATGACCTGCGATAGAGAAAGTTTTCGAACAGGGAGTACCTGGTTGATAGGAGTTTCATCTTTCTTTCCTGGACTTTATCTTGAGGCAAGATGTTATCTCTGAGATAGGACACAATGGGGTCCATCCATGTATTCGATTGCCTGATCGGCTGAACGTTCTTCTGATCGTAACTCCTTTTCTTGAGTAGTTCCACCAATCCCTTCCTATCTGACACGAAGTTTGACGCTAGCTTTGATAAGGCATCTGCTCTTCTATTCTCTGTTCGGGGTATCCTGTAGACATGGACCTATTGAAGTTTTTCCAGCAGAGTTCGTGCCACTGTTAGGTACTTCTTCATGGGCTCCTCTTTAGCCTCATATTCCACATTTACATGGTTTACCACGAGTTGTGAGTCGTTGTAGACTTGCAGACTGTCTGCCCCAAGCTTGCTTGCTAATTTGAGTCCTATAATTAGGGCTTCATACTCTGCTTCATTGTTTGTGGCTTGAAATCCAAACCGTAAGGCGTAAGGGAACTCTTCCCCTTTCGGACTGGCGAGCAGGAGACCTCCCCCATCTTTGGTTGCTGCACCATCCATATATAACTTCCACTTTTCTCTTCCTGTTTGGGCTTATCGTCTTCTAGGTGAACACCAATCCCTTCCGCAAGAAAGACTGCTAAGGCTTGTGCTTTGATGGCAGTTTGGGACGAAACTCAATGTCGCACTCTGCTATTTCGACGACCCACTTCGCTAACCTTCCTGAGGTTTCTAGTTGGCCTAAGATTTGCCTTACAGGCTGATTGGTGATTACCGTGATTGGATATGCCTGGAAGTAAGGCCTTAACTTCCTAGAGGCATGTACCAAAGCCAATACTAATGTTTCCACATTTGAATATCTGACCTCTGGTCCATGGAGTGCTTTACTCACAAAGAAAACTGGAATCCGCTGTCCGTCCTGTTCTTTAACCAGTACAACACTCGTCGCTTCTACAACTACTGCCAAGTATACATATAAAGGTTCTCCTTCCTGGGGAGCTGTTAACGTCGGCAATTCGACCAAGTACAACTTCAGTTCTTCGAAGGCCTTTTGACTTTCCTCGTCCCACTGGAAAGGGCTTGCTCTTCTCAAAATTTTGAAAAATTGTAAGGCACGTTGTGCCGATCTGGAGAGAAACCTGTTCAAAGCAGTTGTTCGCCCTGTTAGCCGTTGTACCTCTTTGGTATTCTTCGGTGGCGACATAGTCTTTAGCGCATCAATCTTACCTGGATTTGCTCTAATTCTGTCTTTGGATATCATGTATCCTAGGAATTTTCCTGATCTGACCCCGAAAGTGCATTTCTTTGGGTTAAGTTTAGTCTAAGTTTTCCTCAAAACTTCAAATACCTCTCTGGCATCATTTAAATATTAATCAAGAGACCTACTCTTGATTAGGAGGTCATCCACGTACACCTCCATGCACCGCCCGATCTGTTCGGCGAAAATGGAATTTACAGCCCTTTGATACCTAGCTCCGGCATTCTTCATGCCAAAGGGCATAGTGATGTAGCAGTACGTCCCAAACTTTGTTATGAAGGAAGTCTTTTCTGCATCCTCAGGATCCATTGCGATCTGGTGGTATCCTTTGTAAGCATATAGAAATGCAAACACTTCAAACCCCACCGTTGAGTCTACTAGACGATCAATCTTGGGTAAGGCATAACAGTCTTTTGGGCATGCCTTGTTGAGATCGGTGAAGTCAACGCACATCCTCCAACTCCCATCTGGCTTCTTGACCAGTACTGGGTTCGCTAACCACTCTGGAATGTTGGCCTGCAACAATTTTGTCACTTCTTGCTTGATTGTTGAGATGCGCTCAAAAGCGAAGTGCCTTTTCTTTTGATGAATAGGTCTCCTGATCGGGTCTATGTTCAACCTGTGAACTGCTAGATCAGGGGATAACCCTAGCATATCTTATGCTTTCCATGCGAATACGTCTCTGAATTCTCTTAAGAGGTTTATCAGGGATTCCTTATTTGAGGCTGGAATCCATGTCCCCACACTAACTGTTAAGTCTACCTGTTCGTCCCATAGGTGAACAGCCTCTGATCTTCAGATGGCCAGTTCTCTTCTTCTTCGGGAAGCAATTCTTCAATGCTCACCTGCTGAACCATCATTTTCTTATTTACTGTTTCCGTGTAACAGCTCCTGTCTGTTTTCATATCACCTTTGATTTCTGTAGAGCCTTCCCTCGGGGGAATTTTATGCTAACATGAGCTGGTGAAATTACGGCTCGAAGGTCTATAAGCGCTGGTCTTCCCATGATTACATTGTATGCTGAGGGTGACTTTACCACTACATAACTCACCATCAGGGTCCTGCCCTTGGTTCCTTCTCAAAAAGAAGTAGGGAGTTTGATCATACCCATCGGATGAACTGGGGTCCGGCAAAGCCGAACAGAGGAGCTGATACAGGGGTAAGCTTGGCATCTTTCAATCCCATTGCTCTGAACACGTTGTAATATAGAACATTCATGGCACTGCCGGTGTCTACACATATTCGCCTTGTCAGGTACTTGTTGATTACCGCTTCTATCACTAACCCTTCATTATTGATCACTAAAGGAAGGGAGTCCCTTGGACCGTAAGTCACTTTTCCCATCAGTGTATGTCTTTTACTCGATTGAGGGAGAGCAGTAGACCTGCTACTGCCTACTTCTTCAGTTCTGCTCGGGTTGTTCACCCCATGAGATCGTGTTGATCGTGTTCATTGGGCGATTATCCATCTGACCATCAGGGTCTGGTGAGTGATCTCTTCTTCTTTGATACTCATCTCTGTTATCTCTGTCGTTGTTATTCCGATGCTTGAACTCACACCGTCCACGCGGTTCGGCCTGATGAGACCGATCTACGACATCGTCAAGCTTTCCTCCCATCACTGCTACATCGATGTCTCTGATCAGATCTCGACATTGCTTTGAATCATGACCAACATCTTTGTGGTACTTGCAGAATTTGTTAGGGTCTCTCTTTTCTCTGGACCCCCTCATTGGAGGTGGGATCTTAGCTATGCCCTTTCTTTCCATGATTGCGAGGAACTGTTAGCGAGATTTGTTTAAAGGGATGAAGTCCCTGTCCTGCAGAGCTTCTTTCTTGCCCAACCGATCTGAGACAAGCGCAGTTACTATTCCCAAACTGATTTCCTTTTCGTGTCTGACTTATCTTCAGACTTGGCTTTCTTTTCATCACCCCTTTCCATCTCTCTCTTGAGTCTATTTGCTTCTTCTCCCTGGCAATGTTTATAGGCCACATCCAAACATTCTTACATTTCCTGAGGGAGTTTGCTGCTCAACTTGGCGTGTAGCCGTCCCTCTCACAGTGTTGCCACGAAAGAGGCGACCAGCAGTCGATCATCTGCATCCCGCACCTATGCGGATTCTTCATTTAAGCGCTTTATAAAGTGTAGTACGGACTCATCATGCTTTTGAGTCTGATTCCTCTGGACCGGACGCTCTGCGATGTAGGCATGAACGAACTTCCAAGTTAAGGTACCGAAGTCGGAGATCGACCTTAGAGGGATTTTGTTGAACCATTCTCTGGCCCTTCTTGTTAGTAGTGCAGGGAAGACTTTACACTTCATCTCATCTGAGCCGCGTACAGGTTCATATGCGAGATGTATTGATGCATATGATCATAAGGATTCTTTGATCCATCAAAAGACTCAATTTTCAGAATCTTGAACCCCGCTGGTCGTGTGTAGTTGTCGATGTGCTCGATAAAAGGTGATGCGCAGAGCAGTTCATCTGATCTTCTCCCGAGAAAGGCATCCAATTCGGCCTTAGCCGTGTCGTTAGGTTGACGTACGTTTCCGTGTTCAGTGTGAGCACTAGACTCCACAATCTCTGCTTTTTTGTAGGCATCTTGACGGGAATCTGTTTCTGAAACCTCTGGTGGGTTCTTTCCTTTGAGGGTTTCATCTAGTATGGCCTTAATGGTGATATTGTCCAAATTCTTCAAGGCTTCAACCAACGCCTGGTTGGCTGGGTCTTGAAAGGCCGGATTAGGCTGATGAGTTTGACCTTCCGTAACGTTTACCCCTTTCTGAGTGTTTGTAGGTGTCGGATCTGCAGGATCTGCAGTTTTCTTGCAGTATTTTTTGCCATTGCTAATGTTGAATATGGGGATTCTAGGATTTTTTTATCGCTTTATCAGAAAGAGACCCTCCTTCTAGCGCCAATTGACGATGCGGGATCTCGTTTGTAAATAAACCCAGGCCGATTACCTTTGTGATAATGACCTTGAACCCTATGAACCCTAAATCGTCTTTAACGAGGATGTGTTTTTTGTGTATTTTAGATTGAGCTCGTGAGTTATTTCTCTCGAGTTCCCTACGTATCCAATAGCTTAATTGGAGTCAAGTCTTTCGTAGTTCCTTAGGGTTGTTTATATAGGAGATGTCTCCTCCCTCTTCCTTGTCTTGCAAGGAATTGCAACATAATTATCGTTATTATTTCCTTAAGGATATACACGCCTAAATCTCTATGATTTAGGGATAATTATGGACATATCTAATGTCAAGATCACAGTCTTTATGACTAAGGATTCTTTCCTCGTTTATCTCTAGTTTCCCATCGTGTGGAATAACAGCCGGGGTTGCTCTGAGCGTCCTGCGATGAGCCCCCAAGGCCAATATGGCCGTACTGGGCAGCTCCTCTTCACCAAGCCATAGCCGACCTGCGGTGGCTGGAGGAGGAGCGTATGCCGATCTCCCGCCTGGGGTTAGGGACCTGCCCTGGTATGTTCTTTGGGGCTCTTGGCCCTTAATAACCTTTATTTAGGGGTTAGTCATTTATTACCTGTCCTTGAAGGATGACACGTGGCGTAGTTCGGGTCGGCTGTCATCAATAAACATCTTCATATGCAACTTCAAAAGCTACTCCTCGGCCACCTTGAACTCAAACACATCATCTGCACAACTATAAATAAAATGGTAAGTATGAACATACATAGTACAGAGTAAGAGCATTGAAATCCTACTGTACAAAGTAAACATTAGCTACTAGCAAGATTATGAATAAAACAATCACAATCTATTCTTATATTCTACTAAATTTCTTTCTCGTACTGCTACCATAATTGTTTTGTTCTCATACTCAACTTGTCAACAAGGGATCTGTCACACACATGATTTAAGGGCACTATGCATTGTGAGAATGCACCTCGGCCACATCTAGTGCAACCTGCTTTCAGCTCGGGGCTTGCCCCGAGTAGAATACTATCCCACGTTAATGAATTGTGTTAAGTATACATCATATGTGCTTGAACCACAATGTGCCATCCTCTCCAAGCTTGAAATAAGATATAAGATCTTCAAATGCCTTTTGTTTTTTTGATGGAAAATCATCAGTATCTTGAGCTTCAAGAACTCGGGAAAATAAAAATGGCTCATCCTGTATAGATCCCACCATGCAGCCAGTAATGCGGCCCTTCATTTCAATTCTCGAATTCTTAGACAATGAGATCAAATCCCTCTAACTAGTCATAACATCGTTTGATCTCTTTCTTAGACTGTCTAGAACTAAGTTTGCTTTTCAAGGGTGGTTCCGTATATCTAGTTCATATACACCTAGAAACTCCGACCACCTTCTTTGCCACCACCTTCTTTGCCTCCATTGACGGAGCCAGGAATTGGATATCGGATGGGCTAGTCGATTATATTTGAACAATCGGGTGAGGTTAATTAAGATGTTTTGATGACTTAAGTTGGATTATATAAATTTTTTGGTGTCGAAATTATTTTCGCCAGGTGGGCTTAGCCCACCTCAGCCCTGCATCCAGCTCTGTCCGTGTTTGCCTCATATTTTAACCTAATTGAGTGAAAAGAAATTTCAATCTCTTATGATTAGTATAGAATTTGAATTACGTTCCATATAAATAATGGTGCCATATCTTCAGCGCAAAAACTATATCTTCTAATTACAAATCTTGTGTGGGGCAATTCTTCTAATGCATATTGAATAGCCAAGTGCATAGGGTATGAATTTCCCTTGTTTTATTAACGCACATCCCAAACTGTCCAAAAGCATCTATAAAGATTTCACATGGTTCACCCGGCAACGGAAACGCTAAAATTAGAGCCATCACTAGTATTTTTTTTTCATAGCCAAGATGCCTTTTCACAATCCTTGTACCTCTGAGAGTTGACCCATTAATGTGTTAACATGGTCAGAGATAGCATGATCTGTGAGATGTCATGTATAAATTACCGATAATAACCTATCAATCCGAAGAAGTTGTGTATCTCAATTGTTATAACAGATATCAAGGAATATATGAAGATTTGAGAAAGAACAAATGGTAAACAATCAAAGAAGAACAGACGCAAAGAAAGAACACAAACTTAACGCGATTTCCGACAATCGACGACTCTCCACGGGCAAAAACGAGGACTTTATTATTCATAGACAATGGTCGTTCACGCATACAAATGTTACAATATAGTTGGTACATTTGGGCCTAAGAAATCAATTAAACCCTAATCGCCATAACAATCATATCAATAAATGACAAAAATACCCCAAACGTAACCCAGATTCAGCAGCCATGCAGACACGAGCATCAAGTTTGTTGAGAACCAACTCAAATGATCACTAGACTCATCAGAGAACCAACTCTGTTGACTTCACCAGACTCTGCTGACAACAGGCTCAGCTCCAAATGAACACCATTCAACTGACATCAGACTCAGCAGCATAGTTCATGTCACCATTACAAATCTCCACCTTGACTTGAACTCCATGCAGGCTGACAGACCATCTTCAAAACCAAGTGCCAAACTTCCTCGGTTCTTCAGATTTGACAATGAACAGCTCTGAATTTTCAGCAAGTTCAGACACAACTGCAGGATAGACATAAGCGCCGATCTTTTTCACCCGGATTCTTTTCTCACTTCTTTTGAAATGATACGTAACATCAATATGCTTGGTTCTCTCATGATGAAAATAATACTTAGACAAACATATTTCACTTAAACTTTCAAAATACACTTCAGATTGATCTTGATGTAGACTCGGATCATTGACTAGTCCCTTTAACCAGATTGCTTTTAAAATTGACTTTCAATTTACCACTGAACCAACCAAAGTAAACACATAACCAATTATAGATCTCATGTTGTCCATATCAGTAGCATAATAAGAGTCACAGTACCCTGTGACCAAACACTGAGTACCACCTCCATATATGTGACCAACATCAGAAGTACCCCTAAGGTACCTAAACACCCTTCTCACAGCTTTCCAGTGTTCCTTCCTAGGTTGAGCCATAAACTAACTGACAACACTGACTGCATGAGCCAGATCAAGCCTAGTGCAGACCATTGCATACATTAAACTGTTTATTGCACTAGCATATGGAACTTTTGACATGTATTCTTCCTCCCCAGCTGACCGTGGAGCAAACACAACATACATATGTGAATTTGATGCCATTAGAGTATCTATAGGTTTGGTAGCTGATATGCCAAACTTGGACAACATTTCTTAATATAGTCCTTCTGAGACAAGAGATTTATCCCGACGGGAACAGGAGTAACAATGCGGTTTATAATGCTACAATAGCAGAATAACTTCCCCTGCTTCCTATCTATTATAGATCTCCATTCCTGGAATTTTCTTTGTTGCACCCAAATCCTTCATCTTAAATTCAGCCTTATGCAGATTCTTCAGATCATGAATATCAGATTTGTTCACAGCAGCTAACAACATATCATCCACATACACGACCATATAGATGACTGAACCATCATTCAGCTTGTTGTGATACACACTACAGTCAAATGGACATAGCCCAACCAGATCATATAGATGTCAAACTTCTTATACCCTAACTTGGAGCATGCTTGAGTCCATGAGGGACTTCCTCAGCTTGCAAACATACCTTTGTTTTCCAAGAACTTGGATGAGTCATATATATCTCCTTATCTACATCCCCAAGTAGAAAAAATGTCTTCACATCTAGCTACTCAAGCTCAATATTTTGATGTGCCGCTTTGCTAGTAACACCCTGATGGGAATGTGTCTGACTAATGGTGAGAATATCTCATCATAGTCCACCCTCTCTTTTTTACTTAACCCTTTTGCAACCAAACGTGTCATGTACTTTATGCCCTTCAGCTACTAATATCCCTTCCTTTTCTTGAAGATTCATGTGCCACCGACAACTATTCTCCTCTTTGTTTGTTTGACCAGATCCTAAGTTTCATTCTTCTGAAGTGACTCCATTTCCTCTCCTATGGACGCATGCCACTGGGATGCCTCTGAATACCTTTTCTATAAGTGTTCGGTTGAGCACCATCCACTTCTTTAGCTACTTAAAGTGCATATCTAACCATATCCCCAAACTCATACCTCTTGGGACCTCCAACATTTGTCCTTTTAGCTCTGCTGAGAGCTATAATCTGCTGACCAACCTCAGTTGTTTGAGTTTCAACTGACCTCTGTTCAGCTGACTGGTTCGTATCCAACTCTAATTCATCTAGTTATGTTGAGTGTAGACTATCCTCGAATGATTTCTCTAATTCAATTGACTGTACCTGAAGCTCCACATGTTTGTCAACCCTCTCAGTTCCAGACTTAATTTCAGACTCAGATGTGACTCTCACAGATGAGTTAAGCATAAATTTCTCATAAAAGACTACACTCCAACTGAGTACAACCCTATTTTCAGTTGATGACCAAATCCTATACCCTTTAACACCATCTCTATATCATACAAACACTCTTCTTTTGACATTTAGTTCCAGCTTACCTTCACTGACATGATAATAAACTGTGCTACAAAAAACACTCAGACCTGAGTAATATGCAGGCTTCCCTGACCATATCTCAAGTGGTGTTTTGAGATTGATCCAAGTGTGAGGTCCTCTGTTGATTAAGTAGCAGGTTGTGCTTACAGCCTCTGCCCAAAATCTCATTTCCAAACAAGCATTAAAGAGCATGGACCTTTCCCTCTCCAACAGAGTCTGATTCAACCTTTCTGCAACCATTCTGCTATGGAGTATGCCTGATAGTATAATGCCTACAAATGCCTTCATTCTTGTAGAACTCATCAAACTCAGACCAATAGACTTCTAGACCAATATCAGTTCTAAGTGTCTTGATCTTCTTTCCGATCTGATCCTCAACCAATGCCTTCCACTGATTGAAACACTTGAGTGCATCACCGTTATGGTTAATCATGACTACCCAAACCATCCTTGAATAATATCAATAAGGACACAAATTACCTTTGATCACCCAAAGATTCCACCTTAGAAGGTTCCTAGCAATCAGAATGGACATAATCAAGTGTCGTTTTTGTGTTATGAAATTCTTTTGGGAACTTGCTCCTATGTAGCTTACCAAACACACATTGCTCACAAAAGTCCAACACTTTGACCTTATGCCCCCAAGAAGACAACTTATCCAAAATATGCATCCCCCTTTCACCCATATGAGCAAGCCTAATATGCTATAGTATTGTCATATCGTTATGGTAGAACTGGTAAAGTAGACCCTTATAATATACAATATCCCCTATTTGATACCCTTCAGAATCACAGCTGAATCCTTGTATAAATTCACCACTCGACCTTCACATCTGAACCTGAACCCTTTGCTTTTTAAAAGACTAAAAGATATCAGATTTTTGGTCATTAGTTGAACATGCCTCACCTTCTTCAGTGTGCAGAATTTACCATCATGTGTCCTAAGCTGAACAGAGCCAATCTCAGCCACTTTGTGGACTTTAATATTAGCCAAGGCAATATGACCTCCATTCACACGCTCATAGGTTTTGAACAACTCCATGTGTGGACACACATGATAAGATGCTCCAGTATCCAGAATCCACACATTACTGTGAAGTGTTAAATCTGTAAATGCTAGAGCCATATCTTCTTCAGAGTTGGCGTCTTGTTCTGCCACACCAACTGTCTTTGACTCATTGTCTTGATGCTTCTTCTTCTTTGGACATTCATTTTTCCAATGTTCCTGCTCTTTATAGTAATTACGGACATCATTTGCCGTAGAGCCCTTGGAACCACCCTTCTTTAATTTCTTCTTCCCAAGGTTTCCTGGTCCTCTATTGTTGCCACTGGCTACCAACTCACCAGCCTGACTATCTTTACCTAAGACAGCAGCCTTATGTCTTAGCTCTTTTGCATGCAGATATGATCTCAAATCCTTCAAAGACATTGTATCTTTCCTAACAATAAAGGATTGGATGTAGTTCTCGTATGATGCCGGTAATGACACCAACAAGATTAGAGTTGCATCTTCATCCTCAATCTTAACATCAATATTCCTCAAATCCAGCAACTGATCAAGATGGTCTCTCGGGTGAGTACCTTCATGCAACCTCAGACTGAACAGACGTTGCTTCAGGAGCAACTTGTTGGTTAATGACTTAGTCATATACAAACTCTCAAGCTTTGACCACAGCTTAGCTGAGGTATCCATTTCAGTGAATTCTATGATAATATTATCTTATTAGCACAACATTATAGTTGAATGTGTTTTGTCCTCCAAACTGGCCATCTAAGATGTGCTGACCTCTGCTGACTTACACATTAGAGCCCAAAACCCTTGTTGTTTCAACAGTGCACGCATCTTGATAAGCCATAAAGTGAAACTATTCCTCCCCGAAAATTTGACAATTTTCATGTTTAAAGAAAACATCTTTCTCACCAGAAAAACTTGCGTTGATTCCAAAACATGTCATCAATTATGACCTTGGTGACAACCAACCTTACTTCGAACATATTACAGATTCCTTAATGAAACATGACTCTCTGGTACCAGTTTGTTATAACATATATCAAGGAACATGTGGCGATTTGAGAAAGAACAAACGGTAAACAATCAAACAAAAATAGAGACAATGAGAGAACACAAATTTAACGTAGTTTCCGACAATGTTTCAACTACTCCCTGAGCAAAAAATGAGGACTTTATTATTCATTGACAAATGTTTTGCACACATATAGATGTTACAATGTAGTTGGAATTTATAGGCCCAAGGAATCAAACTCTAACCGCCATAACAATCAAACCAAGCAATGACAAAAATACCCCAGACGTAACCTAGATTCAACAGCCTTGCAGACGTGACCATCAAGGTTGATAAGAACCAATTCAGCTGATCACCGACTCAGCTGACGACGTGACTCAATGGATGAACGTTATTCAGCTGACACCAGACTCAGCAGCACAATTCATGTTATCATTACATCAATAACAATGGGGGCACCATTAACTGGACCTTTTGGAATTCGATCCTTGTAAACAACATGGCCAAAGAAAGATACATTGTCGAACCAGAACTGACACTTGCTGAATTTTGCAAATAATTTATTCTCTTACATGTAGGTTTTGCAATACAAGCCTGTGAGATGTTCTGAATGTTCCTAATCATTAGGAGAGTAGATTAGGATATCATATATACAAAACACCGTGAACTTCACAAAGTAAGGACTACACACGGTGCATAAGATCCATGGATCTTGCAGGATCATTAGGATTATGTCCATTAATTTAATAGATGATTTATATTCAATGTGATATCAGAGTAAATTATGTTAAAGTTTGGGATGGGATGATATTATTTATTATATTGGGTGATGGACGAGAATTGTTGAGTGCAATGATTTTGATCGCCATTTGGTCTAATCAATGTCAATATATGTAAGGTGATTTTCAAATGGTATCCCGACGATGTGGAGACATCACATGTAGAGTATGTGGAGACATCTAGAGACAATAGAGAATAATCACCCGTATGTTTTGTTATTCATATTTTCTTATCAAAAAAACCGAAGAATTCTAGATTTATGCATAAATAAAAATCTCCTCCACATTGTAGTGTCTACTCATTAGTAAATTGCTCATTTTCAATTAAGAAATGCTCTCCGTACCACAAGTGGTGGGCTGTGTAGCCCCCAAACCACACCCAAAGTAGAAACGCATCATTATACATTAAATATCAAAAATATAAAGTTAAAAAAGACCGACCATGTAGAAGAATATAACAAAGTAACGACAGACAAATTTTTTTTTTGTTAAAGCAATTATTATCTACAACCATGTTAGAACTGGTAAAAATAAAAAACAAATCAAAGGGTAAGGATAAGTGGTCTGGCATGATCCCGGCCGGAATGAACCGGTCGGACACCTGGCTGACCATTCCAGGATGGATATTCATTGCTATCTGCACAGCACAGCTTCTTTCTCTTTTTTGTTTGTCGACAGCTAAATTTTAGATTTTGGTTATTGGAAGAGGATCTTGGCTAGTGTTTGGTCTGGACTCTGGCGTGACTCCGTTTGACCCGACATATAAAAGGAGTAATTAAGAGTGAATATGTAATTGCGGTACAACCAGTTTAGAAGATTAACCCAAACGGCAAAATTATACAACAAATAGGTAAATATCTCTTAATATGGGGTGGTACAATAATAGGGAAATGCTATATGCATAATGACTGTATTACGGTAGAAAATCTGGCCCAAACCCATATAAGAGGAGGGGTCTCAATTGTGAGCTGGGAGAAGTTCATCTCTTAATATAGTGGGTGGTACAATAGCAGATGTATAATGTGGGACAGCTTTAACACGCTCCCTCAAATGTAAGCTTATAATATAAAAGGCACGATAAGGCCAACAAAGAGACTCAACACTTGCATAATAAAGGGGTGACTCTGATACCATGTAGAAAATCTGGCCCAAACCAATATAAGAAGATGAGTCTCATCTCCAAAACCTGTGAGGTGAGGAAGGTCCATCCTTTAATATGGTGGGTGATATAATAGCAAGTGTCTAATGCGAGACAACTTTAACAATTACAGCGAGTAACAAAACACACATTTTCGTTGTTAAATATGATGTAATATTTGTTGATTATGATTTAAACTCACTGTAATCAAATATGTAAAAGTGTGTTCTGTGATTCTTTATACCACAATCATTGTGTATGTAATAAGTGTTGCATCACTACTTCTTTAAAAACTTAAGTTAACATGAGTTGTCAAAGAGCTTGAGCCAACTTAATGCATACAAAGGCTGTGCGAATCCAGAAATTAGAGGTAGTGGGGCATCGATAAAATTTGAAGACTTGACCCGTGCTTGGAGTTGTTATCTCCGTATACAAATAAAATAAATTTTCAGAAATAAAGAACATTAATTTTATTTCCAATTCAAAATATAAATATAATTACAATAGATGTAAAATTATAAATGGATATGCAAAACTGAGACGAGTTGCATTCTGTCCTTAAGACAAATTTGCACCGGCTTGTACCCACGGTTGTTGCAATTGTCTCCCAGGATAACTCAATTTACCTATTCAAACGGAGAGGTACTTCAACTCTGAACTTCGTCGAACTCTGACAATACCCAGAAACTATTCAACTATGAATGCATAAAAATATTGTATGCATTGAAATGTATGTATGCTCTTGTATTGCTTGAATACTTGTGTTTTTCTTGTTCGTTTCTCCATTTGTGAAGACTTGTTTATATAGAGGCTTGAGCAAGCAATTGAGAAGTCTCGGCATTGATAAGCAAGCAACTGAGAAGTCTCAGCATTGATCACCATTAATATCAGTATTGATCATGACACTTTCGAAGAAGGTGAAAATGATAAGCAAGCAATTGAGAAGTCTCTGCATTGATCACCACTAATATCAGTATTGATCATGACAGTTTCGAAGAAGGTGAAAATGTTCAACCAGTTTCGAAGAAGGTGAAAGGTGAAAGGTCTAAAACCATTCTGAGCTCTCTCCCTTTCTCTAGGAGCTGATACCAATCATCAACTATCATCATTCTCATAGCTCACAACAACTTAAAGCGTTAATATCTCATTCACCCGTACTCCGAATTGAATGATTTTAAATCCTATTGTCAACTACGTAGCACGTAGTTTCCAATGATTTAATAAAGTCGCGATAACTTTAATAAAAGTCTTATCGAACTCGCTCTTTAATGTAGTTGTCGAAAATGATTAAAAAATCGATTAAATCATTTTCTCTATTTTCTCCAACAATCCCCCCACATGAATGGATATTAATGCATATGCTGACTCTGAAGAGATTTCTGATAGAAAAATATTGCATCAGGAGAGGTAGCTTCCGGCTTTGAACCTGCCTTAGTGAAATACTATCGGATCTACTCGGCTAATCAGTGAACTATGTCTTGAACTGTTCAGCCTTTATTGTAAAACCAGACAATAGTACTCACACAATATTTCTCTAAACACCGTATTTGGTTTTCATGATTGTGTTCATTTTGGCCATGAATCACCCCTGGTTTCAGAAAGTACGTTAGAGAATTCTAGCCTCTGAATTCTCACAGTAGCGGCCCCACTTCACACTTACATAGGTGATCTCCTATCAAGAGTATTCTGCCATACCCCACTTGATTAAACAAGATATATGAATCATTAAAAGTTTTTCACTTAACCTTTACACCACTGACAGACAACACTTTTATTCACAGAATGGGTAAGTGTTCACGGAATCTTCATAACTTAGTTGTCCCATTGAACCATGATCTTGGGATCTCCAGTCAACATGGTTGGGTTACCATTACAAAGTTTATGTCTCAATAGGCTTTAATCCCATTCCGAGTGTCAATTTTGACATTTCATCTCTAGTTAAACCTTTTGTAAGCGGATCCGCAAGATTCTCTTTCGATCTAACAAAATCGATGGAAATCACGCCATTAGAGACCAGTTGTTTAATAGTATTATGTCTGCGACGTAAATGTCGAGACTTACCATTATACATATTGTTTTGTGCTCGATGTATTGCCGACTGACTATCACTATGTATGCTTACTGGAGCAATAGGTTTAGTCCAGCATGGAATATCCTCTAGGAAATTATGAAGCCATTCTGCTTCTTCTCCTGCTTTATCTAATGCGATAAACTCAGATTCTATCATGGAACGAGCTATGCATGTTTGTTTTATGGATTTCCATGACACCGCAGCACCGCCAATAGTGAATACATATCCACTTGTGGCCTTAGAATCTTTGGAATCAGATATCCATTTTACATAATAGTATCCTTCTAATACTGCTATATATCTTGTATAGCATAATCCCAGATTCATTGTATATTTTAAATACCTCAGTACCCTTATCAAAGCTGTCCAACGATCCTCATTTGGATTGCTTGTAAACATGCTCAGTTTATTCACAGCACATGCTACATCTGGTCTAGTAGAATTAGTTATGTACATCAGACAACCGGTTATCTGTGAATATTTTAACTGAGACACAGGTTCACCTTTGTTTTTGACTTAATGCAAAGTTAAGTCAATTGGAGTTTTTTTTACTAGACTTTCACTAAAGACATTAAATCTTTTTAGAGCATACTCAATATAATAAGATTGTGTCAACGCAAGTCCATCAGATATTCTAGAGATTTTAATCCCCAAAATTACATCTGCAACTCCCATGTCTTTCATATCAAAATTTCAAGTCAACATCTTCTTAGTATTCATGATTACATCATGAGTACTTCCCATGATCAATTTGTCATCAACATATAGACATGCTATCACATAAGATTTAGAAGTGTTCTTGATATAGACACATTTGTCACACTCATTAATTTTAAATCCATTTGACAACATCGTTTGATCAAATTTTTGGTGCCATTGT
>CM044899.1:24480864-24570176 GCA_024500145.1 Gentiana dahurica var. dahurica | reverse complement strand
AATGCCCAGACGCAAAACTCAGTTGTATTCGAGAACTCAGTAGATTCAGCAGTCTGCTGACATAGAAGAACTCAGCAAACTTCACCAGCCGACTTTCACAGATTGAATACACTTACTCAACTGACTAACAGATTAGAGATCAAGTCACCTTTGCTGACAAATATCAACCTTGACTTGAACTCTCATTCACAATCAACCAGATTGCATAATCAGTTGTACTTGTACCAGATGCATTCCTCAATGCCAAGATGTATTGTACCAGATTTCTCCATAGAATCCACTCAGCTTACCTGCCCTCATATGAGTATCCAGATTTCTAGTTTAGAAGCTTTGAATATTCAGCAAGTCCAGACACAACTAAAACTTTCTCTGCTGAACTGGTTTAGTAAGCATATCAGCAGGATTCTACTTGGTGCTAATATTCCTTACTACAACCCTCTTCTCATTCCTTAGAGAATGATACCTCACATATATATGCTTGGTTCTCTCATGATGACCAGATCCTTAGCCAAACACAATGCACTCAAACAATCACAATATATCTCTGCTTGATCTTGGCGTAGCCCTAAAAAACTGACAAGTCCCTTCAACCTGATACCATCCTTGCCTACTTCAATAAGAGCCATATATTCTGCCTCAGTAATTGATAAAGCCATTGTGGCCTGAACAGTTGCTTTTCAGCTGACAACTGAATTCCATAATGTGAAAACATAACCAGTCATAGCTTTTATACTGTCCACATCACCTGCATAATCAGCATCACTGTATCTTGTGACCAGACCTTGAGTATCACCCTCATAAATGAGACCAACATCAGTTGTACCTCTAAGGTACATGAACATTCTTTTCACAGCTTTCTAGTGTTCCTTTCCAGGTTAAGTCATAAACTTGCTGACAAAACTGACTGCCTGAGCTAGATCAGGCCTAGTTCAGACCATGGCATGCTTGAGACTGCCAACTGCACTAGCATAGGGAACTTTTGGCATGTCCTCCTTCTCGTCTGCTGATTGTGAAGCATAAACAGACACATGTTTTCTCAGTTGACTCCACCTAAAGCTCCACCTTCTTTTCAGCTGGCTCCACCTGAAGCTCCAGCTTACTGTCAGCCCACTTTGATTCAGCACTGGTGTCAGACTCAGTAGTCCCTCTCACTGATAAGCTGAGAATAAAACTTTCTTCAAAAACTACATATCTGCTGGGAATAACTCAGTTTTTCTACTGATGACCAAATTCTATAACCCTTCACCCCATCTTCATACCCTAAAAACGCTCCTTTCTTGGCTTCAGACTCCCTTCACTCACATGATAGTAAACTGTGCTTCCAAAAACCCTTAGAACTGAGTAGTCGGCAGACTTCCCTGACCACATCTCAATTGGTGCCTTGAGATTGATCCATGTGTGAGGACTCATGTTAATTAAGAAGCATGATGTGCTTACGGCCTCTGCCCTAAATCCCCTTGATAAACCAGCATTAGAGAGCATGCATCTTGCCCTGTCCAGAAGAGTTTGATTCATTCACTCAGCTACACCATTCTCCTGAGGTGTATTTCTGACTATATGATGTCTGGAAATACCCTCATCCTTACAGAATGTATCAAACTCAGACAAGCAGAATTCCAGACCATTATCTGTTCGAAGCATCTTGATCTTCTTTTGTGTCTGATTTTCTACTAGAGTCCTTCACTGCTTGAAACCATTGAATGCCTCACACTTCTGCTTCATCGTCATCATCGAAGTCATCTTTGAATAGTCATCTATGAAGGACACAAAATATCCGTGACCACCTAATGATTCCACCTTTGATGGACCCCAGCAATCAGAATGGATATAATCAATTGATGCCCTTTTACTATGTATGTCTGCTAGGAACTTGCTCCTATGTAGCTTCCTAAACACACAG
This sequence comes from Gentiana dahurica var. dahurica, assembly GCA_024500145.1. Taxonomy (NCBI): domain Eukaryota; kingdom Viridiplantae; phylum Streptophyta; class Magnoliopsida; order Gentianales; family Gentianaceae; genus Gentiana; species Gentiana dahurica. The sequence continues at coordinate 24,568,276 of CM044899.1, read as the reverse complement.
TGCTCACAAAAGTCCAGAGTCTTGACCTTATATCCCCCAAGAAGACCTGCAGAATAAAAGGACTTGCATTTCTCTTTCACCTATATGACCAAGTCTCATATACCACAACCTTGTCTGTTGTGATTGGTGAACTGCTGAGGATGCCAATGCAATAAAGCCAGATATAGTAGACCCTTACAGTATGTACAAGGTTCCCCTTTTGATACCTATGAGGACCGCAACTGAATCTTTGAAGACATTCAACTCTCCTCCTTCTCCCTTGAAATTGAACCCCTTGTTTTCTAGAAGACTGAGAGATACCAAATTTTGGTCATCTGTGGAACATATCTAACATATTTCAGTGTGCAGAATCTATCATCATCTGTCCTCAACTGAACATAGCCAATTCCTACTATCTTGCAGACCTTGATGTTTTCCATAAAGATATGACCATCATCTATCCGCTCATAAGCATAAAACTACTCTCTGTGTGGACAAATATGATATGATACTCCAGAATCTAGGATGCAAACATCAGCATGATGTGCTGAATCCCCAGCTACTAGAACCAGATCTTCATCTGAGAGCTCAACAGACACCGATGCTGTACCAAAATTGCTCTCCTGCTGCCTTTTCTTCTTTGGACAATTGGACTCCTAATGTCTCTGCTCCTTACAGTAATTACAGACATCTGTGGACTTAGGACATTTGGACCCAGATTTCTTGGATTTCTTCTTTTGTCCATGGCATTTCCCAATTTTGCTACTGAGTACTAATCCAACAGCCCGATAGTCTGTGCATGTTGCCTTATGTCTCAGCTCCCTCGCATGCAAGGCTAGCCTTACATCCTCCAAACCACTGTATCATTCCCAACTATGAAGGACTACACAAAGTTCTCATATGATTCTGGTAACGACACCAACAGGATTTGGGCTGCATCCTCATCTTCTATTTTAACATCAATATTCTTGAGATCAAGTAATATTGTGTTCAGTTGATCAAAACGATCCCTCAACTGGGCCCCCTCATGCATTCTTAGACTGAATAGTCTCTGCTTCAGAAGCAACTTACTGGTTGAAGACTTAGTCATATATAGGCGTTCAAGCTTCAACCACAACTTGGCAGTTGTGTCTTTCTTAGCAAATTCAGTGATAACATCATCAGATAAGCACAACATGATGGTTGAATGTGCTTTCTCTTCCAGTCTGGCATAATCTGCAGAACTGGCATCTCTTTTACCGGATAAAAGAGTCCACAATCCTTGTTGCTTTAACAAGGTCTGCATCTTGATTAGCCACAGACTAAAGCTGTTTCTCCCTGTAAACTTTTCGATATTTACGTTAATTGCATACATCTTTCTTGCCGAGGAACAGAACTTTTATCACAGAAACCTAGCACCGATGACGGTCTTGGTGAAGATAAACTCCGTTCGTACATATGATTCCCAGAACCTACGTTGTGATACCAGTTTGTTATAACCATGAAGGGAATCCAGATGGCAAACAAGATAATAACAGATGCAATCTAACAGTAAGTAATCAAGAAGATAACAATAATCAAGAAGAACACGGGATTTAACATGGTTTCCGGCGTTCTGTCGACTACTCCACGGACATAAAAAGATATTTATTATGCACTGAAATTCAGAGATTTTTTACACACTTTTAAATTAATTACAAGCTATGTATTTATAGGTCCAGATCTCTAAACCCTAACTGCCAAGGATCTCTGTTGGAATTGACATAAATGTCCCAGATATGGGTCCCACTCTTCTGACCCAACTCAGCTAACCAATGGCCAGACGCAAAACTCAATTGTATTCAAGAACTTAGCAGACTCAACAGTTTACTGACACAGAAGAAATTCAGCAGACTTCTCCAGCTGACTTTCACAGATTGAATACTTACTTAGCTGACTAACAGATTAGTTCAATCAGATTAGAGATCACGTCACCTTTGCTGACAGATATCAAAGAGTCTTAACCAAGGACGGAACCAATGGGTGGCTAGGCTCGGTGCAGTCCACCCAGTTTTTATTTTCGGTACATTAAAAACTTAAATAATTCATTTCAGAACAATTAGTTACCTTAATCCAGCTTACCCGACCATACATATATAGTCCACTAACCCACCTAAACAATAATTCATGGTTCCGTGACTGGTCCTAGCCATCATTTAAGTTTCTAATAATGTTAATTAATAAACTAGATAAATAAAAAATAATCATAACGTGGTAACTATGAGAGCCACATAATATTATCCATATTTATTATATTAAAGGGATGTATCCAACACCCTCCTACTTGGCTCGATATTTAGGTTAGCATAACTTTAATGGGTAACTTCAAAATATTTGCAAGCACATAATGTAACTCACATGTTTATTAACACAACTTCATCTTGAAACATTAGCAAAAGAACAATGGTGGTCATGCTTAACTAAGTCGAACAATTAATTTCATCATTATGTGCGCAACATCAACTAGTCAAGTTATTTTATGAATGAACTGATCAACATGTCTTTCGGCTCCATGAATCCAAATTGAATTTCCTTCATACATTTACTCGGTGCACTTTCGTGTGATGTCAATTTCGACAGTTTTCAAAGAATTGAGACTACTCAACTTTGTTTGTCAATAAGTCAAATATAAATACAATATGAATGTGAAATAACATAATCCGGAAAAAGCCACAGTCAATAATCTCATATTATTTCATAGCCTTGAAACATGTCTTATAGCTAGATTACCTCTGACAAAATGTCTTATAAATATCAACCTGCAAATTTAGACATGCAAAGCCATTCATCATATAAAGACAATTCGGTCAATAGAAAATTTGGCCTGAAGCAACATTTAATAACAACCATAGGCCAAAACTCATAAAGCTTGTAATTCAACCACAGAGTTTTTGGCTATTCAACATTTCAGCTATTTCAAACAAAATACAAGCATCTTTAAAAGCATTAAATGCTACTTTAACGAGATTTTTGAATAGATCAACTCATTAAATCTCTTAATCATTATGAAATTCACCATAATCTTGCAATATAGCCCCGGTAAGAAAACTCACCTAGCAAATAAATAGCTCAACAAAAATACAAGTATACAGTTATGAAATATGGTTGATGGTGCAATTGGTTTTACACATCATTACAATGCAAAGTTGCAAACCAATACAAAACAATTGGAAGCTTGCCAATTCCATATACATTATGGCTAGCCAAAAATAATTACTCGTTACATTTATACATCAACACATACCGTGTACATTTATGATTTATTCCACAAATGACAATCCCAATTGTCAATTTAAATATATCTTTTATCACGAGCTACTATCAATAAAATGACACATAATTTGTTCAATAACCTTATAGAAGAATTATAAAAAAAATTAGTGTTTTTTAAAGAAAATTCTCAACAATAAGTCTAGCATTATATTGCTCACCATAACAAAAATAAGTCCCCTTGTGATTTATAAATCACCAATATATAAATGACATTTTTATGAACAACAAAAGATTACTACAAAACATGAATTTCTTCGAGATGAAAGAATGCAACTCATCTTTATAATGTTCAAAAGAACCTTATTCATCCAACCAATTAATGGTAAGATCCATTAATACACACAAAGCGAAATAGAGCTAGCTAGGTTTAATAATCGAGAAATTCAGTTTCACTATTTTCTGTAGTTAGTGGTTTACAATGAGTAAAAACTATATGAAATTGCTTTTAACAGGTGATGTATCTTTAATTATTTTACGGACAAAGTGATCCTATTAATGGGATATTATTACATGAAGATTATGAAGAGTGTATTTTAGAGTGAAATTACGAATGTAACGATCTGAAAAACACAGTTTAAATCCAGTTTAGAACTAAAGATACAAACTCATCCATCCAATCACTCCACACGAATAAAGGTACATATAATTATTTCCCAAAACAACTACAGATTGAGTGCAGAGACAGTAAGTGGTTGAATTTTTATTAAGTGTCAGTGTTTGCCCTTGTGATCTACAGAGACAAAACCACATCGAAATCAAATAATGGCAGCCCTCTCGAATGGTCAGTTTCAATGTTGAAGGTTCCACTACCGTGGAGGCAGTTGAAAAGGGATAATCTCAAAATTTAATAATGACCCAGCATCAGGGCCTCTATGTTACGTTTGTGTAACCATCTTGAAACACCGACGAGTGACGAGTCAGTCGGTGCCAGTGATGAGCTGGTTGATCTGATAGGAACTATTCTTAAGCTCGGTTCAAGATGAATTGACATGGTCTGGTTGAATTAATGTGTACTGGGATCAAACCATCCGTGTGATAATTAAACTAATTCCTATGAAACAACCAACATATCTGCCCGGAAAATTGTGGTGCTACTGAATTCATATCTTCACATTACCGTCATTGATTAGACTTCTCAGGCACATACTGTCGGAGCTATACTGGGCTTTGGTAATCTGCTGTGTACTTTGAGAAAAATTACACTTTAAAGTGTTAATTAGAATTCTTATTCACTTCTTCCTTTTATATATATATATATATATATATATATATATATATATATATATATATATATATATATATGTGGCCCTCTTCTTCCATATTACTCGATCCCTTCGTTACTAGTTTATATGGTTGTCATTTGTCAAAGTAACACACTGGTATGAGTCATCTTTATCATACTTTTTAATATGTTTTTCCCTATTTCGAGTGCCCTTGTTGGTAAATTTACATCGTTTCGAATCTCAATTTGCATTATTTTATCTGCTTTGCGTAAATAGTAAATATTGTGAAAACATATCAAAACAATACATCTTTTGATGATGTTTAGGTCTTTACGACCATTTTGTCTTTCGGGTGCATGTGGGGCATTCATCTATTATGTTATTGCTAGAGATGAGAATCGATATGGGTGAGTACCGGTTTAGCTATATTCATAACCTACCCATTGACGATCCTAGATCTCGTCTATTAATTGATTCGGGCCAATTATCTTTGTGACAACGATCATTAATCCTATGAACCCTAAATCGTGTTAGTGGGGACGTGTTTTTAGTGTATTTTAGACTGAGCTCGTAAGTTATTTCTCCCAAATTGCCTACGTATCTAATAGCTAAATTGAAATCAAATCTTTCGTAGTTCCTTAAGGTTGTTTATATAGGGGATGAATTATCCCTTTCCTTTTCCCGCAAGGAATCACATTATAGAGTTATTAATATTTCCCAAAGGATATATACATGCAAATCCCTATCATTTAGGGATAAGTATGGAAATATTTACATGTCAGGATCAGAGTCTTTATGACTTAGGATTCTTTCCTTATTTATCTTTAGTTATCCAGCACGTGGAATAACAGCCAGGGTTGCTCTGTGCGTCCTGTGCCGAGCCCCCAAGGCCACTATGGCCGAACTAGGCAGCTCCTCTTCACCAAGCCCTAGCCAACCTGCGGTGGCTGGAGGAGGAGCATCTGCCGATCTCCCACTTGAGGTTAGGGACCTACCCTTGGGTACGTGTTTGGGGCTCTTAGCTGCCTTACTTTTAGAGGCTAGTCATTTATTATATCACTTAAATGGATGACACGTGGCGTAGTTCGGATCGGCCATCATCATAAGCCCCCAAGATCTGATCCTGCTTCTAGCTGGTCAGATCTGCGCCAGTGCGGTTCGGCCGAACTTATCCGACCTCGCGTTTTGAATTCATTAGCTGTCAGATGGCAGCCTATTAAATAGGTCATCATTGTGTTTTCGGGAACCGATGCATTTTTCCCTCTTTCCCTCTTTCCCATAACTGACGTCGTTTACACGTCCGGGGGGAGGGTTATAACCCTTATCTTTTCACATCAGACCTTCCCACTTCTTCCTCTTGCTATTAAAATGAAAATTTGGACATTTCTTCAAGATTCTTCCGTATTCTTCAAGTAAGCATTTTCTTTTGTCTTTTCTCTCTGAGTTTGTTCTTCTTCTACTCTTCTTCCATTCTTTCCGGTTGATGAGGGTTGGCCCAGTAACCAGTAGTCAAAAATACCATAACCGGTTTAGTAAGATGGGAGATCCAGAGTTTAGATCCATAGATGCATGTTCTTCAGGAGAGCAGAGATGATCTTCGGAGTTTAAAGGTCATACCTTTGATCCCAGCAGCGTTATAATAGCTTTGATTCAGACACAGAAATCACCAGATGAAAATACCATGGCCATAGGTTAGGAAACGAAAGCTGCATCTTCAAATTCTGGTAACAAGAACAATCGGAATAGTGGGTCATCATTATCGGACTATGAGAGACTAAGAACAGGCTTCATCGAAGATGAAATCTTCTCAGCAAATGTATAGCAAATGTGATCTTACTAATTTCGAAGAGATGAAAGTGAGGAGAACAGTGTTAAAGATTCATCTGAGACAGTCTCCGATTTAGGGTTATGGGAAGAATGGAGATGAGAAGAGAAAATAGAAACATGAGTGATGGTGGAGTTAGGGTTTTTGTTTATATAGGGTTGGCAGGAACCGGGTCATGGGCTGTCTAGATGGAGGCTGGGCTAATTGTTTTGTAGAGCTGAGCCCATTTATGTAGTGTAGACAGAAATTGAGTAATTACAACACCATATCATTTGTAATGTGATGACAAAGATATATATCAAACACTAGATAGTTTTAATCATTTACGGTGTGTAATTCAGGGTACCTACAAAATAGAGAAATGCCTTTGTAAGTCATACGACTTCTCGCACGGTTATTGACAGGAAAATATATATCACGTAAATTAGGTACAGTAAAATTAATCAAACCATATATGGATTATTGTGGGCAAAACAATATCCCAACATTGACCACGACTTCAATGCATCATAATTTACTTCCCTACTATGGATAATTATATAAAAAATCATCATCCTCAATTACAAGATACACACATAATACGCTTGTTATCAATTATTGTCTAAATAGAAATTCCTCTATTCGAATATTGACTTGAGCGTCTGAGTGTCCCCCCAGAGGCAAGCTCCGAGACCCCTCACGCTTTTGGTTGTTCTGCAAGCCCACTCTTAAATCCACTCGAAAAGGTATTTGGATCATAACCTAGAGGTCCATGTACACAAATATCAACTCAATTGTTATCCGGGCGATTTTAGACATCGTCAAACATTATTCAATGTACCCTAAAAAACATTATTCAATGTAAAATATTTTGAAGGACTAAAGTGAAAAATAGAACCTAATGCATGTGTAATGGCAAATTACACACGCCTCGCCAACTCTTTATAGTCATCTCCATCCGTCGACTAATTCATCAAATTTAGTTTTCACAACATGAAGATAATTAGAGATTTTATAAGAACCTTTATGCATGGATTTGAGGTACTGTTTACTTTGTTTGATTCGTTCATAGGAGGGCTTAGCATAAGTATCATATAAAGTAGACCATGACTCAGGAGAAGTCTTTGCATGAGTGATAAATGGAATAATATATTGACAAATATAAGAAATAAGCGCATTTAAGATGAGTTGATCATATCTATTCCAAAAATTGTATGACAGATAAAATTGAGGACAAAGAATAATTTCAGGCTGCATAATTCTTCCGTAATATGAACGCATTTATTATGTGGGAGATATGTTGGATTGGTATGAATGGTTTTGGCAACTTAATCAGTGGAACGATGAAAGTTAACGTAGAAAATAAATGAATGATAGTTATAATAGCTAAAATATATATCTAACCAATTACGACCTACAATAAAATTCTATGCTTTTTCTATTATTCCTATCATACTAATTGAACTGAATCAATGGCGGATCTTACCAATGGGCAAAGAGGACTAAGCCCACCCGGACAAAAAAAATTGCTCTAAAAAATCTATGTAATCCGATTTGATCCATAAAAAATTCTTAATCCAGCCCTCCCGACGAACTCGATATAGTCCATTAGCCCACCCGAAATTTAAATCATGGCTCCGCCATTGAACTAAATCTTAGATTCATAAATTAGACGGTTAAAGTATACTGATCATTATCTCAGATGTTTACTTTGTTTAATAAGGGTTGCTTTATAATAACTAACAGGGGCGGACGTAGGATCCCCGGTTTGGGGGGGGAGGGGGGGTTGATCCTAGAAATTTTTCACAATCAAGAACATGTATACTAGTTTTTATTATGCCCCAATGGATTCGAGGAGAAATATTACTATATAAGCACTACTGTACTTTTGCGATAAATATTGAAAGAAACCTACTATAGATCGAATGATCCGAACAGATTAATCATTCTACTCTCATTATTAATAACAATTTTATTAAGGGAAAAGCCATTTCATACATTGGTATTTTTAATTCTTATAAGTAATATTTTATTAATATTTGTTTAGATGTAACACTTTTGTAATGACTATGTATTTTTATTAACATGATAAAAAATTATGTCAATTTATCCAATTTTTATTGATGATATGGGCGAGTATAAATTTTTAGGAGGGCAAAAAAAATCCACAACATACATAATAGTTTTTTTTCGGGATCCGAAGGCGACTCCCCCCCCACTCTACAAGGTAAGTCTGCCCTTGATTACTGAAGTATATTCATAACTAAGACATAATAAACATATAAAGTTATATGTGCATGAAACTCACATGCTATATTTTTGCATACACTTATCAAAATGAGTTGTTTAGAGTATCAACTTCGTAAAAGTTGATTAAAAAAATTTGTAATTGTTCACAAGTTTACTAGATAATTATAAAGAACATGGTCAAAATATATATTAAATACACAGATTTGTAAATTCAGAATGCTTTTATCTTTAAAAGGCTGATAAATGTATCGAGTGCATGCACAAGGACAGAGGTGTATGCAGGCTAAGGTGGGCTAAGTCCACCCAGTGGAAAAAAAATTATACACCAAAAAACCTATATAATTCAACTTAAGTCGTCCTTAAATAAGGCCACTCGATTGTCCGAATAAAATCGACTAGCCCACCCGAGATCCAATATAATCCACTAGCCCGTCTGTGATCCAATTCATGGCTCTGTCATTGTGCATGCATATATAAATTCAGAATGCTAACAAAAAAAACATAAGATCATTTTGTATATTTATTGATAATATCATATTTATATATTATGAGGAACAAATACTTAATAAATTTTGTATTAAGTAATATTGTTGTTTTTAAAATTTAAAAAAACTAATTTCACTAAAACACGTACAGATGCACGTGCACTATTCTAGTTATAATAAACAAATAGAAATATCATAATAATCAAATAGTGAAGAGCCGAGAATAAACAGAAAATTTGTAAGGGGCACGAAACCCAGGCTCATGTGGTTTGGCCTCAAGTCCGACCTTAGACAACTTATATATGGGTGATATGAGGCGATGAAGCGAAGACGGGTTGGAAGAGGGAGGTTAGTTCGAGGGAGGCGGATTTTGAAAAGGAAAAATTATGCCGTGTATTATGGCTTCAAAGTAAGTTTTACGTGTATTCCCTTAGTGTAATACCACACATTGCTAATCGGTGAGAAACCTTACTTCCATCTAAGTGTGAGACATAAAGTATTTGCTAATTCGGGTTTACTCTTTTAGGCCAAACGAGAAAGACGGTTTAAGTAGTTAACCGGATTCATTATAGTTTTTTAGTGCTACCACATCCAGGGTTTGAGGCGTTACACTCCGCACAAAAAATAAGTCTTTTTTGGTTTTATTGTTTTGTTTTTGTTCTTCTACTTCTTAAATCGTATGAAAACTTTAAAAGAAATTTGAGAGGAAGAGAGTACTTTTTTAAGGTTTAAACATTTATAGAGGGGTGAATTCATTCATATTTGTGATAATACCTTCATTCTTAAATAATAGTCATTTTAGGAAGGAAAAAAATGAATTGTCCCTTAGTATTATTCACTTTAGAATGCCAAGAAAGCATTAATTACATTTTTTCTGTCTACCACCTCTAATTTATTATACATTCAATAAATTTTCAAACTTTACCTTCATTGCATTAATGTTATTCAAAAAGTAAATGACACTTTATCATCCAAAATTAATTACATTAATTCATTTTCTTAATCTAGTTTAAAACCTCAAAATGCCTATTATTTACAGATGGAAATGATAGAATCTCACTAAAATAATCGGAAATCCCTATCTTGTCGAAGGTGTTTCCGGAAATCCACGACATATATCCACTACAACTTTCACAAGACACATTTATCACTATTGAATATGGTTAGACCAACTCCATTAATGAGTCCCAAATCCATTAATGAGTCCGACACATGTACTAATCAACGATGAGATTATTTATTGTGATACTTATTGTGTCATATTTTGTTTTGTAGATATCATTTTCTTTTAGTATTTGCTACTTGTAGATAACTAACAGCACTATAAATTCATTAGTGGTGTTTGCATGGCTCTTTAGGGACATAAAGTGATTCTACCAAACACACTATCAGTGAAAGCTGCTAACACAGCCCCATGCTAATCAGCTTTTACGTCCTACTAAATTATACTACCTTCGTTCCAAAATGTAAATCATTTTAAGTCTTTTTACACATATTAAGAAAGTTGGTTAAATTTGTTATTTGTCATTAATTTTGATTAAAAAGACTAAAATGACCTTTCATTGGTATTAATGCAAAGTAGTAAAAAGTGTAAATGAGGGGTAGAAGAAGAAATATGTAATAAATGCTTTATTGGTTTTATAAATGGACTTACATTATAAGACAAAACTAAAAAGCTAAAAGAACTAACATTTTGGGACGGAGGTAGTATCAAGGTACGTAACCAGCTGCCTATTGACCACACCACGATGCAAATAATTTCATGCATTCATAACTATCAACATGACCATAGTGGATATATATTCACCATGTATAATGATTCGGACAAGAACCGTTGTATCATAACTGTGTTATGTACTGTTGATTATATTTATAAAAAAACACAAATTTTACTATGATTTTGGATTAAATTCTAGTTGATAAGTCAAACCAATAGAATTTAAGGGATTTGTGTGGTGACCACCATTCATGTTGTTTCAAATTGATGACATGGTAGTCCAATTACTTGGTCCAGGATCACCATAAAATCATTAAAAAATAATAGATATTGTGATATAACGGTTGTGCTCTTATCATCATTCTAGTCTGCAATGCGCAGTACGGGTTTCTATTCTTGAATGTGAACCATCTTTGATGACAATTACAGCACGAGTAATCATCAAATATATGTCTAATCGCTCACTACACTTTCTTTCTGGCTTTTTACTGCACGTTTTTGTTTGCACTACCACTTATTATCTTTAGTCTCACGTTGATAAAGCATATAGATGGAGGCGTGATACCAACAAGGGACTAGTATAATAAAACTAAATTACGATAATAATAAAACTGTACGTATGAGTGTATATGTAAATTTATTGAAGAATTAATCAAGTATTGATATAGTATGCAGCAAAGAAGAATTGGTGTAGTGTCATAATTAGATGTAATACGGCACAACCTTTGTTTCAGTGATAAATAGATTGTGTTAATCATTTTGCCTATAAATAAATCCTAGCTAAAGTAATTCTTGTGATATCGATCGGTGTATAGTTGTCTATTTGCCATAATTTTTGTGAGTTCGAAATGCAGATAGTATAATAATTTAACAAAATCTGAGACCCTTCTAGTGCCAAAATAAATTTAAAGGCCCAAGACGACCTGTATAAAATGATAACTGAGACCCTTGCATGAATACACGTAAGGTTCATGTTGACCTGCAAAAAAAATAATAAAAAGAGAGATCACATGCTTTTGAAGAGCCTGGGTAAGTGTAGAGGTTTTTGATGACCCGTGGTGTGCCGTACGTCAATTCTTTCTTGAAGACAAATCTTTCAATTTTTTCCGGTTAAAATGTAATTAAATTATATTAACCAAGGTATGTACAAGTACACCGTAGAAAAAAGATGTATGCAATGGGTGTCATATTGTTTGCAAGAATTGTTGCATTAAATAGCATAACCAAGCGGGACCCTTGTCGAAATACCACTTTTGTTGAATGGTAATTGTTGGATTACCACTCTATTTGTCAAAATACCACTCTGTTTTTCGTGTTTCCGTTGTTTCCGACAGCCTTGTAAACCCTAATTGGGAAGGGGAACCCCAATAGGGGATTTGTGTACCTTAAGATCGTGCACATTCATGAAAAAAAATCCCCGGATATGAACGAAAATTGTGAACCAAAATTGACTTAAAGTGGTATATTGACAAATAGCACACAGAATGTGTGGTATATTGAAAAAAAATCCCTAACCAAGCAGGACGGTGAGATTATCAAGCGTGTGTTTGGAGGGACAGTGAGATTATCAAGCGTGTGTTTGGAGGGAGAAGGTGTATACGGAAAGACCGATTCATCGAAAACCACGTGGAGAACAATATAAATACGGCCAGAGGCAAGGTCCAGGCATTTATAACTGTGGTGGGAAGGACTATAGCCAAAAAAGATGCAACTTTTGGAGCTGAAATCAGTTTTGTGATTGTTGTAGGGACGGAGATAGGGCCAACACACAAAGCCAAAGACGCGAAGGAATGTATAGTCAGGGGACCGATGGTGAACCATTTTGAAGGGAGACTTGTCCTTGAGGACTTTGGTGAGAAGACGGTTGATGATATAAGTGGCGGTGATAAAGGCATTCTTCCAGTAGGGAAGTGGTAGGTTAGATTGGGCAAGAAAGGAGAAGCCGACCTCAACAATTTGGCGGTGGCGGCGCTCAATAGCACCAACTTGTTCGTGGGTGTGGGGACAGGAAAGGCGATGCTGGATTCCAAAAGAGGTAAGAAGAGTGGAAACGTGAAGGTACTCACCACCGCTGTCAGTTTGGATGGATTTTAGTTTGGTTTAAACTGACGTTCAATCATAGCAAGAAAGTCAGGATAAGATAGTTTCAACATCAGATTTATTTTTCAGAGGATAGAGCCATAGGTATTTCGTGAAGTCATCCAGAAAGCTGACATAATAGCGGGAACCGTAAATTGAGGGTTCAAAACAGGGGCCCCAAACATCAGAGTAGATCAGATCCAAAGGAGCAGTACAGGTAAACTCGGAAGTGTATAACGGGAAGCGGTGACTTTTAGCCAACTGACACGGGGCACAAACATCATGGGTTGTTTTAGTAGGAGTAAAGGTGGAGAGACTTTTTAAGGCTTGATGGGGCATGGAGTAGAAGTATTGACCGAGACGCTGATGCCACGTGGTGGTGGAGGTGAGAGAGGAGGCAAAATCTTGAGGCGGGGTAGAGGGTCGGTAAAGCGAAGTGGAGAAGTGATAGAGGTCGTCTTTGACAAATCCCCGAAGATGGCGGTTGAGGCCGGAGTAATCTTTTACAAGAAAGTAGGACCCATGAAACACAAAGTATAAGGAATTATCAGAAGAAAACTTATGCACAGATAAGAGATTTCGGGTAAGGGAAGGGGTAACATGTACATTAGATAAATTAAAAAAACTGGGAGGGAGAAATAAGAGAAGAAGAGCCGTAATGAGTAATAGGTAAACATGTACCGTCGCCTAAATGTACTTTGTCGGGCCCAACATAAGGGGCAGACGAAATGGTGAGATTGTAAGGTAATGAATGAGATGGTGAGTGGCCCCCATATCCACGATCCAATCGGGTCCGAGATGAGTGTATGCCGTGTATGATTGAGGAGGCTGGGGTGGAGGAGGATGAGGGACCGGCGGGTGGTAGGCCTCATATCGATGAAGACATGTTGCGGCCATATGGCCAACGGTGGTACGGATTTGGCACACGGGGGGCTGCTAACCATAAGGAATACCAGAATAGCAGGGACGAGGATAGCAACGATCATAGCCTCGCCCCCGACTTCGAGAAGAATATGATACATGGCCACTGTGTGGAGAAGCAGTAGCCAACGATCTGCCATAGCCAGCGGAGGGATATTGCTGGGATGGGATTCTGTTGTGGGGTGGGGCTGAGTTTGCATTAACCGTCGGCTTCCGCCACAGAGAAGGAGCGGTGGGCAATTTGAGATCGGTGGCCATGACAAGTATATATATATGTACACACATATATATATATATATATATATATATATATATATATATATATATATATATATATATATATATATATATATATATATGTTTTTTAGCAACGACGGAAGTAAAAAGGGTAAAGAAATTGTAAACTACCCTTTACAGAGCTTTTTCTATTGCGTAAAAGAGGATTTTCGAGGAAAGATGTGAGGGTGATTGTAGGAAAGAAAAAGGGGCTGACGCCAGAAAAAGAAAAGGGTAGTCGGAGGAGGAGAGGCGGCAGGATAAGGAGCTTGATGGTTTGTGTTTACAGAAAAGATGTCGGAGAGGATGAACGGAAAGGATGAAAAATAGAGAAGGTGAGACGCTTTAAGCGTTTGGAGAAGGCTGGTTATATGGGCGAGTAAAAAGAAAGCAAGAAGGAGACTGATTTTGAGGGTGAAGTTGTTGGTTTGGAGTAGCCGGAGAAGAAGGGTGCTGCGGGAGAGGTTTGCCGGAACGGGGAGAGTTTTTTAGAGGAAAAAAGGGGGTGGTGACTGTGACTGAACTCGCCGGTCACATGCGCTTTGAAGAAGACGCCGGAATTCTTTTTTTTCCTTGCTGATTTCCTTGCTACTCAAGCTTCCTCTAGTAGAACGATGGTTTCCGACTCTTCACAGGATGCCCTTCCAGTAGCCCCCAAGCTCACTTTACATAGGATCAACTGTCTATTCCATTCATTAAACGGGTTCGTAGCATTTCATAGTCAACTAGACGCACCCATCAATTCTTTGTTGGGTGCAAACCAGGTTGTATCCTCTCTGTTGTTTTGATGCTCTCTCCTTCACATTCATTTCATATACTGTCATGAGACATTCTTATTTGTAGGCATTTTCATCAACCTACAAGCGAGGACTTGGCGCTTCAAGATTCACCTCTTGCTTCTCGGAATGTGGTATAAATCATGGCGTGGAAAGTTAGAAGCACCCTTCGCTACTGTGGAGGGTGCAATACAGATGTTACGCTCCTTATTATCCTCTATTTACATGTTCACTCTTGGTGGTTATGTTTAATATACTTTATTTCATGGGACTTTGGCATATTCGAGTCATCACACTTGTTGTTGGATTGCTGCTCCACACTCCATAGATCACAGAGATTTTCACGTGGCTGCTCAAAGTATTACTACGAGCAATCGCATTTTTTCTACGATGAGGACTTGGCATACAACTCCAAATTTGGCCGTAAACTGTTGGATGGATAATTCTCATGCTACTCATTGTGATGCCTTTCAAGATGCCGAATGCAAAGCTCTTCAAGATGCCGATCGCATGAACCCGCAAGTTGCTGCTATAGTTTCTTTTTTCCATGCATCCTTTTGTATTTTTCTGTTTTGGAGGAGCTTAGCACTTTTGGAAGCATGGGGTGCTGTACTCTTTCCTATGGCATGGATTTTCCCACCCTGAGTTTTCCATCCGTAGGTTTTAAGGAGGCATGGCCATGTTTCATCAACGTCTTTTGGTATAAGGGGAGGGCCAGGATACGGCATGTACGAACCTTATTTTTAAATTAATATAAAAGGCTTCATTTAAAAAAATCATAACAAAGCACACGATACATGGGTCATTTTAGGGGATTCCAAGTATCATAGATCGATCAACAAGATTCCGGATAAGAGGAATCCCCAAAAGAGCATATCCCAAAAGAAAACTACTTGAGGTTAGGGAGAATGTTGTTGATTCCGGAATCCATTAAGACCTTGAGTCAAAATGCAGTCTGCAATCATCCCAACGTCCAAACCTTAATCAGTGCACAACAACAGACCTGAACACGAACAAAACAGGCTGCAAAATCTACACTAAGAAGTACATCTGGGGGCACCACAGCTAGCCATCTAAAAGTGCAGAAACAAAATTAGCAACAAAGCTACTGCTCCAACCTCCTCTATGAGGGCAGTCCCTGAGTTTCATAAGGCCCTAAACCACTGTGGCAATATTCAGCATGCTGATTAGTCTGCTGAGGTTCAGCAGGGTACTGAACCTGCTGAACTCATGTGCCGGATTTTCTGTGTACACTTTATTTATTTATAAAGAGACATATTAATTGTAGTACATATAAACAATTAATATGTCAAACTCTAGTCATAGACATAGCTTTTACTCTAGTTCACTTTATGTCATAGACATTTATTATGTAAGAGACTAAAAAGCATCTAGCCTCGTTTATAGCTTTTACTTTTTCTATGAAAGGTCACTATCTTGTCTAGGACCTTTCAAACTCCTCAATTGTATCTACATATACTCCACATTATCAATGAATAAAAGATAAGTTGAAGTTTACTCTTGTGTTAACACATTCTCAAACTCTCTTCATGGTATCGGAGCCATTTGTGTTCTAACTTTTTCCGCTGCAAAACTCATATTTCTGAAGAATGTCTTCCACATCCGACATTACTTCAACCTCAGCAGACTCTCGGCAACCTCAGCTGACTGGGAGTACTGACAACTCCTCTTCTTATACAAACCATAGACTTGATGGTAACAACTATCTGTTATGGTCAAGGTCTATGAAAATGTACATTTCTGGACAAAGTAAGATGGGATACTTGTCCGGAACAAAACCTGCACCTGCTGAAACTGACCCCGGTTTTGAGGCATGGGACACAACAAATAATCAACTCATGACCATCCTCACGAGGTCAATGACAAAAGAGATAAGTGAAAACTTTATGATGTATGATACTGCCAAAGAAATCTGGGATAATGCCAGAGATCTTTACTCCAAGAAGGATAATACATCCGAGGTATATGAACTAGAAGCTCAGATTCAAACTTGCAGGCAAGGGGATATGTCTGTAACTCAATATTTCAATCAACTATCTAAGGCTTGGCAACACTTAGATATGTTAGAAACTCACTCATGGAATGATGTCAAGGATGCTGCTCTTTATAAAGACATCATAGAAAAGAAGAGAGTATTCAGGTTCCTCACTGGACTGAATCCTACTCTTGATGATGTTAGAGGAAGAATTCTTGCCACCAAACCTCTTCCAAATCTCAAATCCATGTTTGCTGAGGTCAAACATGAAGAAAGTAGGAGAAAAGTCATGCTTCAAATCCTATACTGACAACCCTACTCAAGGTGCTGCCCTGCTGACTGTTAGGAAGGCTGGTGAGGTTGCTGAGACATACAAGAAGCCTACTGAGAAAACTGGAAAACTGTTCTGTGATCACTGCAAACGCACAAATCACACCAAGGACAACTGCTGGAAGCTCCATGGCAAGCCTAACTCCTCAAAAACCTCAAAACCTATCAGGGAAAGTCAAGGCGGACACATCAGTGAGGAGGAGAATGACAACCAGATGAATGCTCAGTTTGCTGCATTCAAAGCCTTCCTGAATCAACAAAAGGAAGGTAGTCACTCTACTGATGTTGCTACTCATACTCATACAGGTAAATTCTACTCTTCCCTTAGCAATGAAACATGGATTGTTGATTCTGGGGCATCCTCCCATATGACTGGTAATAAAAACCTTATAACCAACTATATGCCTTGTCACCAAATTCATAACATTAAAACTGCTGATGGATCTATCTCTCGTGCAAAAGGTGTTGGAAATGTTAAACTCACTAATAAGATATGCCTACAGGATGTCCTATTTGTTCCAAACTTAGACTGCAATCTTATATCTGTCAGGAGACTCACTAAAGATTTGAATTGGACTGTTGTTTTTAAGGAAAATCGGTGCACATTCCAGGATCCTACTTCACAGGAAGTGATTGGGAAGGCTAAACCTTGCACTGGATTGTTTCTGGTCAACCCTGCTGAAGACAGAAGATCAAGACTGAATCTGCCTCAGCAGCCTGCTCCTAGACTTTAGACAATATCATGTTATGGCATTATAGATTAGGACATCCAAGTTTTGGTTACTTAAAATCTTTAACTCCTGAATTGTTTAAAGGATGTAATCTGAATGACCTTCAATGTGATATTTGTCAATTTGCTAAACTTACAAAATCTGTGTATGCTAAGTTACCTCATTTGCATTCCTCACCCTTCACCTTAATACACAGTGATGTGTGGGGACCCTCTAGGGTGAAAAGTATAACAGGGAAAAGGTGGTTTGTCACCTTTATTGATGATCATACCAGGAACACTTGGTTTTTTTTAATGAAAGACAAATCTGAAGTTGGCCCTATCTTTCAAGAATTTTATCATATGGTCTCCACTCAATTTGATACTAAGGTCAAGATCTTAAAGACTGATAATGCTCTAGAATACTATGAGTCTAATCTCAGTACCTTCTTAACAGATAGAGGAATTGTTCATATCAGTAGTTGTGTGGAAACACCTCAGCAGAATGGGGTTGCTGAGAGAAAAAACAGGCACCTGCTGGAAATGGCCAGATCAATCATGTTCACCACACATGTTCCTAAATATATGTGGGGTGAAGCTATACTGACCGCAACTTATTTACTCAACAGACTTCCCAGCAGAGTGTTAGGTTTCAAAACTCCACTCCAAACCCTACTGACCACACACTTCTGCCATCATCTTGTTTCCCAGTTGCCTCCAAAGATCTTTGGTTGTACTGTGTTTGTGTATATCCATGCTCAACACAGAAGTAAACTTGATCCTAAAGCTCACAAGTGCATTTTCCTAGGTTATGCAAAGGACAGAAAAGGTTACAAGTGTTATTCCCCTATTGAAAAGAAATTTTACAATTCTATGGATGTAAAATTCTTTGAAAGGACCCCTTAGTACAGCAAACCTACTGAGCCATTCACTGATGGAAACCTGATTGAAATTGACCTAAACCCCTTCCCTTAGCAAACTCTTAACCTCAGCAACCTACTGATCCTCAGCAGACTGAACTTCAGTACCCTACTGACTCTCTACAGCCTAATACTCCTCAGCAACCTCCTGAACAAGAGTCTACTGACCCAGAGCCTACTGATCCTGAGCCTACTGACACTCAACAATCTACAGATCCTCAGCAGCCTGCTGACATTGATGATAGGCCTATTGCTCTTAGGAAGGGAAAGAGATCATGCACTGATCACTCTATTCATTCTTATTTATCTTATGATAAGTTATCTCCTGCCTTTGCCATGTTTTCACAGGACCTGGACTCTCGCTCTATTCCTAAAAATATTCAGGAGGCCCTTCAAAATGATAAATGGAAGGCTGCTGTTAAAACAGAGATGACAGACTTCTGGATAATCATACTTGGGATTTGACACCTCTCCCACAGGGCAAGAAGACAGTCAGTTGCAGATGGTTATTCACTATAAAATACAATGCCGATGGCACTATTGACAAGTACAAAGCCGATTGGTAGCCAGGGGATTCACTCAAACTTATGGCATTGACTATAAGGAAACTTTTGCACCAGTGGCAAAACTCAACACTGTCAGCGTTCTGATCTCTCTAGCTGTCCAACTTGACTGGCCTCTTCACCAATTGGACATCAAAAATGCTTTTCTAAATGGGGACCTCACCGAGGAGGTTTATATGAATGTACCTCCTGGTTTTATCAATCCTCATACTCAAGGCAAGGTGTGCAAACCGAGGAAATCTCTATATGGCCGAAGCAATCACCAAGGGCATGGTTTGGAAAATTAACAACTGTGGTCAAAGCTGCTGGATATCACCAATGCAATTCGATCACACTATGTTCATCAAGACAACCAACCGTAAGAGGTCTATTATTATTGTCTATGTGGATGATATCATCCTCACCGGAGATGACTCTACTGAGATCCAACATTTGAAGACTCTGCTGGCAAAGGTGTTTCAGGTGAAAGACTTGGGTTTTCTCAAATATTTTCTTGGCATGGAAGTAGCAAGAAACAGAAAGGCATTTCTGTCTCCCAAAGGAAATATGTACTGGATCTGCTGAAGGAAACTGGCATGCTGGGGTGCAAACCTGCTATATCCCCTGTAGGCCCCAGTCATACCCTGCAACATGGTGACACTGCTGTCAGGAAAGAACAATATCAAAGGCTTGTAGGGAAACTCATCTACCTCTCCCATACAAGACCTGATATTGCATATGGTGTCAGTCTGGTTAGTCAGTTCATGCATTGCCCTACTGAGCAACATTGGGATGCAGTAAATAGAATACTGAGGTATTTGAAGTCTACTCCTGGCCAAGGGTTACACTTCACCAAGTCTGCAGATAGATCCATCAAGGTCTACACTGATGCTGATTGGGCTGGATGCCACATAGATAGAAGGTCGACCACAGGCTACTGTTCCTATGTATGGGGCAATCTTGTTACTTGGAGGAGCAAGAAACAACCTACTGTGTCTAGAAGCAATGCTGAAGCTGAACTCAGGGCACTTGTCTTAGGCATTTGTGAAGCTCTTTGGCTCAAAAGAGTACTTACTGAACTTCAGCAGCCTCTTCAGCAACCTATCACACTCTGCTGTGATAATCACTCAGACTATGCATGGCAGAGGATCCAGTCCATCATGACAAAACAAAACATGTGGACATTGATAGACACTTCCTAAAGGAAAAGATTGATGCCAAGATTATCCAGCTCCAGTATGTTCCTCAGCAGACCAAAATGCAGATATTCTCACCAAAGCTATTCCACCTCTCATGTTCAGCAGACTAAGTAGCAAACTTGGCTGCATCAACATATACAACCCAGTTTGAGGGGGGGGGGGGTGTGGCAATATTCAGCATGCTGATAAGTCTGCTGAGGTTCAGCAGGGTTCTGAACCTGCTGAACTCATGTGCCGGATTTTCTGTGTACACTTTATTTATTTATAAAGAGACATATTAATTGTAGTACATATAAACAATTAATATGTCAAACTCTAGTCATAGACATAGCTTTTACTCTAGTTCACTTTATGTCATAGACATTTATTATGTAAGAGACTAAAAAGCATCTAGCCTCGTTTATAGCTTTTACTTTTTCTATGAAAGGTCACTATCTTGTCTAGGACCTTTCAAACTCCTCAATTGTATCTACATATACTCCACATTATCAATGAATAAAAGATAAGTTGAAGTTTACTCTTGTGTTAACACATTCTCAAACTCTCTTCACCAACATATCAAGATGAGACCTTTCGAAAGAGAAAACAAACAGTTTTAATGGATGTAACATATGTATAGTATAATAGACTCATTGAACCGAAAAAGTTTTGTAGGCCCTGGATTTTATAACTTACCGGAATTCCCTAGGAAATGGCCTTATTGGCCTATACCCAAGGATGGGTCTTCCCTATCCCATACAGATAATCTATTTAACAAAGAACAAATAGGGGGAATACATAAATCAATGAGAGATAAGGGGTGCGGAATAAATTAAAATGTGCTTCTTGATATTCTTTATAACAGTATCTGCACTGATCTTTGAGCCTTCCATGATTATCTTATTCCTCATATTCAAAATGAAGTAGCAGGTTGCAACAGCCACAAGCCTTCTAGCTCTTGACCTGGTGCTTGAACCTCTTGCCCTTCTCTTCAGCCACTTTAGAGCACTGTTGATTGAAGATGTTTGCCTGTGTAACCCCAGCCAGGCCTTCATATCACCATAAATCTTGTTAGTACCCCTGCAATTGAAGAACATATGGACAACAATTTCTGGGGCAGAACTTCAAAGTCTACATGCAAGATCATCAACAATAAAGAGCAGTATATCCTTAGTTAACAGTTTCCCAATAGTACCAAGCCCAACTGTTCCACACCACATTAACCCCCACACCTTTCTACCTTTAGGTCTGAAGAACTCATAAGCTAAACTGGAACAAATCTTACTGCCAACCTTCCAACTGTTCAAAAGAAGAGTTGCCCCTCTAGAGCCAGCAAATTGTACCAGCATGTCCCTAATGAGTAGCATAGACTTCATAAGATGAGACACCCCCCTTAAGGACAAAGGACCATGGAGAACTCCCTTTGAAATAGAAGTTATTTACCTATTTAACCCAAAAAGATTCATTTTCCACATGAAAGTTTCGAATATTTCTAGTAAGCAAAGCCAGATTCCTTGCCTGGAGGTCAAAGATACCGAGGCCACTTTCATCTTTAGTGAGGCACACATGATCCCGTATGACGAGAGGTATTTTCGAAGAGTCAGTGGACACACCCTAAAGAAACTTCCTGCAAAGATCAACCATTTCTTTTCTGCACCTCCCCAACCATGGGAAAAACCCTATCTATAATTAATGTACCTCTTGGATAACAGATCTGATGAGCTCAAGCCATCTAGCATAGGAAATGGTAGCACTTTTCCAATTCCCAGAATATTTAGCAAATTTCAGAAAAAAGAGAGTTGTAGTCAGAAACACACAAACTGGAAGAAGCCAAAGGGATTCACAGGTACCTGAAAGGCATTTTCAGAAAGACCAGTAATGTCCAGCAGAACACTTTATGATCTTCATTTATCCATGCAAAGTAAGCATCAGACTTGGAGAGATTGGCCCTAAGCCCTGAATAGTCCCAAAAAGCCCTTAAGCAGTCCATAAGCAGAGTGGGAGAGGTCGGATCAGCGCTAGAAAAGAGCATCAAGTCATCAGCAAAGGCTAGATGAATGTTTCCAAGACTCTTGCACTTGTTATGGAATCTAAAGCAGAGATTCTTGCCAAGAGTGGCCAGTTGCCCAGAGAGGTATTCCATGCCAATATCAAAAAGGGAGGGAGAAAGTGGATCTTATTTCTTAAGACCCTATGCCCTAAAAAAAAAACCCATCATCTCCCCATTGATATACGCATAATAGGAGGGAGATGTAATGCATATCATGATCCATCTAATGAATCTGATATGGAAACCAAAATTGGATGAGCTTTTGCTGCAGGAAATCCCAATGGATAGAATCAAAAGCCTTCTTTGTATCAAATTTAATCATACATTGGGAGGGGTAGTCCTATAGATGTTGTACCCCCTTATTGATTCTTGCCAGAAGAAAATATTGTCGTTCATATTCCTTCCCTCCACAAACCCAGCTTGTGCCTCATTAATGATAAAAGGATTGACCATAGCTAATCCGCTTTCCAAGATCTTGGCAATCACCTTGTACACCACATTACAACATGAGATTGGCATGTAGCCTTAGATAGAATATGCATGTGAGACCTTAGGAGTTAGGAACCAAGGCAATAATAGCATGGTTCAACTGCTTTAGTAGAGTGTTGTTTTTGAAAAATTCTAAAACAACAACAGTGGCATCAGGACCAACTAGGCACCAGGATCTCTTAAAGAAAGTAGCAGAGTACCCATCAAGGCCAGGTACTTTATTATCATCCAGCCGAAAAATCATAGCTTTAATATCATCCCAGAAACTTCACCAACCAGGCCATCAATAGAATCACAAGGAAGGAGAGGGCCCTCAGCCAGTACATCAGGATCCATGGTGACCATATCAACGGGGAAACCAATAAGATTCATTTAAAACTGATAAACTCATAAGCAACCTGGTCATAGGAAGTGGTAAAGGTGCCATCATCCCTCTAGACAGTGCTGATGTGATTCCTAGCAATGCTCCTTTAAATCATAGAGTGGAAGAACTTAGTACCTCCGTCACTGTTGGCAAAAAACCTGCATTTTTTGATTTTGTTACAAGAAATTACATCGGCATCCACCAAAAATTGACATTTCTTCTTCAATACCCCCACATTCTTAGCAAGATTTTCATTCCCAGGATCAGCAAGGTATACATCATGTGCATTTCCCAATTCCAGGGTAGCTGCAGCAGCTTTGGAAAAGATGCGTCCAAAGTGAATCTTATTGAGGGATTTTAGGGGATCCTTGAGTAACTTTAGTTTTCTACACATTCTAAACATGGCTATGCTAGGCACTCTAGAATCCCAAACATCCTGAACAGTGTCTAGAAAGGTTTCATGAGAGGACGACATATATATTGAAAAACTTGAAGGCTTTCTTTTGAAGGAGACTGTTCCCAAAGGCTACTTCTACAAGGGGAGTGCTCAAAGTGAGGGCCATCAGAGTCAAAGAAGGCCAAATAACTCTGAGGGATTTACAAGGACCCTATCAATCCCAGAGACCACAGATTTGTTAGACCAGGTGTAGAATTGTCCAGCATATCTGAGGTGAGACAAACCACTATATAGACAACAGCTATGAGGATCCTGCATCTCATATTACGAAGTTTCCATAGAGCCTAGTCTTTCACCCATTTCAAAAACACAGTTAAAGTCCCACGTTATTATCCAAGTAAGGACAGTATCACAGAGGTCCTCTATCTTGCTCTAAAGTGGTATTATAGTGACAATAGGGTGTAGGCCATAGACAAAAGTGGCATGAAACTCTACACTAGAAACCAAAATCTTCATTGCACCCCAACATCCAGAGTATTCACAGCAAGCTTTCCAGGGTCCCAAACCAGTAGAATCCTAGTAGATCTATGTTTTCCAAAGTTGTCAGAGGAAAGCCATCCTACCGGCTTTGTTCTCAAAAAGAAATTTTTTGCAATTTGTGAAAGCTTAGGTTAGGATTCCAAACGGGGCAATCTGGTGTTGTTTAATGTATTTCACAACCCCGTTTAGTATGGAGTTCTTCTCTGGAGACGAAACGAAGTCGAGTGACAGTGGATGTAGGGAAATGATCTTGTTGATTTCTTCCGCTTATTCATGTACTTTAGATCTATCATTTTTCTATCATGTGGTAGCAGAGCAAGCCTACTCTTCGTGTTATTCGATGTATTGTTTGTAAGCCGATTTGAATCAAATTTGTGTATTCGTGATTATTCATTGTTTTAACAATTCGAATATGTTATGTTGTTTCGTTCTCTTCTGGAGTCATATCTGTCATATCTGCTTTCTCGCATGAACATATATACTCAGTACTCACTGCTTCCGCTACGCTTCTCATGAATTTTCTCAGCATATTCAGCATATTGATCCCGCTACTCATCACGGTCGCCAGAATTTTCTCAGCATATTGATACCAACCTATTATATCTTCTTATATCTATAAAGTGCTAAGGAGTTTGCTCCACAATTGGTCACCTGGCAACCTCCTGAACTGACACGTGGCAGATTTTTTATTTTATTTTATTTTTAACAACAGATTTTTTTTCCTTCGGTAATTACCGGAATTTTGGTAAACATTATATAGAAACTGAAAATCTTTGTTCGATTCTCCGTTATATAAACCGAACCAAAGTGTATATTTCGATACGGTTCATTTTTATTACCTTAAACAGACAGTGCGGTTTCAGTTTTAAATTCCAATCATCTTATCTTCTTATATCTATAAAGTGCTAAGGAGGTTGCTCCACAATTGGCCACGTGGCAACCTCCTGAACTGACGCGTGACAGTTTTTTTTTCTCTTATATCTATAACAAGCTAAGGAGGTGTTTCCAGAAGAGGCCACGTGGCACCCTCCTTGGCTAACACGTGGCATTTTTTTTTACCTTTGTCGTTTTTATTTTTTATTTTTTATTTTACCTTTATGGTTTTTTTAGGGGAAAAACCTTTTTCCCCCTCGTGGTTTATCAATTGAAGTTTTTGCCTCCTCGTATTTTAAAAAATATGGTTTACCACCCTGAGTTTTTTCACAAACCATCAAATATCAGTTCATGCAAAAATAAAGGAATATTCTGTCGGAATATTATTTTTCTAATCTTATTCCCGTTTTACCCTTACTAGCAATCGCATCCTTCAACATAATTTCTTTTAAAAAATAATAAAAAGCAACAGGAGCTTTCCATGGGACGACGAGTGTTCCGCCTTGTGCCACTAGGTTGCGTTTTCAGGTAGATGTAGTGGTGGCAAAATGAGTTAACGGAACCGAACATTAACCGGAACCGTCGGTTTTTTTATCGGTTTGTGCCAGTTTGTGAACCAGCGGTTAAAGTGAACCGCCGGTTTACAAACCGGCGGTTGACGGTTAAAAACCGGCGGTTGCCGGTTCAATACGGTTCACGGTTCACATGGTTTCCTGCCGGTTGAATAAGAGTTATATAGAAACCAAATGTTTTTTGCGATTCTCCGTTACATAAACCGAACCAAAGTGTATATTTCGATACGGTTCATTTTTATTACCTCCAACAGACAATGCGGTTTCAGTTTTAAGTTCCAATCAACCGAAAATTTTCAATTCGATTCGGCACAACAATTGAATAAAACCATGTACTTTTTTTATCAAACGTGTACCGTTAGTAGTTTGAGCAGAAAAGGGAAAAAGAAAAAAGAAAGACCGACGGATTTGAAGTTCTACTGTGTAGTGTACGATGGAAGATTAGTCAAGTTTAGCTATAAAATACAACAACAAAAAATAAGGGCAAACAAATATCCGTGCCAAGAAGGTGTGCCCACATGTGACCATGTAGACACCACATTAAATATTTTTATTATTTTGAACAACATAACGTCGGTGGAACCGACAGCCGTTTGCAGTACAAACGTCACTAAAATTGACGTTGGAATACCAAATCACTTTTTATATCCTTCAGATCATATTGAAAATGAGTGAAACACATTTTAAGGCGTCCCGGGAGATTTGACCGTGTAGTTATGGTCCACTTATTGTTTTTCTATAATGTTTCATTACGTAAAGTCGAAGCTAAAGCGATCGACTTTATGACATTGTTCTCCAAACCAAAGTGTATATTTCGATACGGTTCATTTTTATTACCTCCAACAGACAGTGCGGTTTCAGTTTTAAGTTTCAATCATCTTATCTTATCTTATCTTATATCTATAAAGTGCTAAAGAGGTTGCTCCACGATTGGCCACGTGGCAACCTCCTGAGCTGACATGTGGCAGTTTTTTTATTTTATTTATCTATAAAGTGCTAAGGAGGTTGCTCCACAATTGGCCACATGGCAACCTCCTGAGCTGACACGTGGCAGTTTTTTATTTTTATTTATATTTTTTTAACAGCCGAATTTTTTTTCCCTCGGTAAAAATCGGAGTTTCGGTAAGCGTTATATAGAAAATGAAATTTTTTGTTCGATTCTCCGTTACATAAACCGAACCAAAGTGTATTTCGATACGGTTCATTTTTATTACTTCCAACAGACAGTGCAGTTTCAGTTTTAAGTTCCAATCAACCGAAAATTTTCGATTCGATTTCGGCACAACAATTGAATAAACCGTGTACTTTTTTTTATCAAACGTGTACCGTTAGTAGTTTGTGCAGAAAAAAGAAGGGAAAAAAAAGTCCGACGGATTTGAAGTTCTACTATGTAGTGTACGATAGAAGATTAGTCAAGTTTAGCTATAAAATACAACAACAAAAAATATAGGCAAATAAATATCCGTGCCAAAAAGGTGTGCCCACATGTGACCACGTGGATACCACATTAAATGTTTTTATTATTTTGAACAACGTAACGTCGGTGGAACCGACAGCCGTTTGCATTACGAACGTCACTAAAATTGACGTTGGACTACCAAATCACTTTTTATATCTTTCAGATCGTATAGAAAATGAGTGAAACACATTTTAAAGCATATTAATGATCTGGAAGGTAATGCGTCCCAGGAGATTTGACCGTGTAGTTGTGGTTCTCTTATTGTTTTTTTTATAATGTTTCATTACGTAAAGTCAAAGTCAAAGGAATCGACTTTGTGACATTGTTTTCCGATACATCATATTGTGGTTTATTTTGCGGTGGAAACTCCTGATAGGGCTGGAAGAGAAGTGATTCACAACCTTCAGTCTCTAAGAAAGAGCTAACTCTTGCAGAGAATGTGATATGTTTCTGTTGCTCTTTTTGTCTTGTGTCTTGAATTTGTTATTGTTTAAACTTACGTGATTTATTTCACTTGGGATCTATTCTTTTATATTATCGTTGGTAACGATTTGTGTTCGGCTCGCCGTGCCTTGCACGGCTCACGTTCAATAGTATATATATATATATATATATATATATATATATATATATATATATATATATATTAAAAGGGTCATGTTGCAATTGAGTATATATCTCGTTGAATCAAAACTGATCATGTGAAATGTTTTGCTGTGCCTGATTTTCTTTGGAGGATTGATCCCCGTCGCCGGACTTTTTTTCGGGAGTACTTTAAAAAAAAAATTACTGATCGAAGGTCCCTTTCGTATTATAAACATAGCTGCTGCTATCACCTTTTGCGGTGGTTATGGCGGAAAAGGAGGCTATATAGAGGCTGCGATCGTAGCCATCTCGGTCGGACATTTCCGTGTACGGTTATCACCGCCGACGAACCACCATTGATTCCGGGGGGTGAAGACTGCAATGGCAACCTTAATATTAAAATAAAAATAAAAAGGAATAAAAAATATAAAAAAACAAATTTGTGACGGCCGCTGCTTTTGTTTAGCAGAATATTAGGGTCATCTGCATTGTTGTTTTTTTTAAATTGTGATTATAACCTCCTTTGGACCTGTCCTAGCCCGCATGCGGACTCTTCCTCTTTTGTTTAATACATGAACTAACCATTATGTATATGAGCTTGTTTTTGTTACCTAAATTTGCTAATGTTGTTATGTACCTTTAAAATAATAATAATGTAATAATAATAATAATAATAATAATAATAATAATATATATTTTACCCTATATTTGTTTGTATGTTTTCTTTTATATATTCTTTGAATAATAATATTTTGGCATCACGGGTGACGAGTCTATCGACTCTTTTGGTGTCAAATATATGTTATAAAATTGTAGATATTTGCAATTAGCGGTATGATTAAAATTAGTTCATTAATGACTCCCGTGTGTATGCATTATTTTGTTTAATTATGTATACATCTAGTAGAGACTAATTAATCATACCTTATATACCACATTTCGATGGGATTGATGGTCATAAAATTTGATATGTAATCAAATTTAAGATATATAACTTCGGATAAAGTGATTGATTCAAGTTAATTATGTCTCATATAGAATAATAATTATCACATTTAGTGTGTGACATATAGTGATGCGTAAAAGATCAATCACCGTTCATTTTGCGACTAATTAAACTTATTCGTCTTTCCTAATTATGTTGGCACCATTTTTAATCGCATTTTGTATGTGCTTATTTTGTTGATTGGAAAAACCTCTTATCACAAGTAATGTGTTTAATCACATATTGCTAGTAATTACTTTTTAGCCCACAAAAGAATTAATTGCATTTTTCTGTGATATATAAAATATTAGTCACATACGGACAAAATGACATAATAATATATAAGTGATAATTTTTGGTTCATATATAGTTTTGAACATGTCATAAAGCTTATGCCTCAAATTTTTATTTATTTGCAATGTTAAGGAATGTGTCATTTAGCTACGTCAAGTTTAGAGTTTATCTACATCAGCTCAATTCTTGACATAACTATGTTCCAATTTTAGTATGGCAATAGACATGCATACTTGAACTATATCTAAGTATTAAATTGCACATGTTTATGTCAACATTAGATCTTGTTGGCTTATGTAAAGTTGTCAATATTTTGAATGTCAATGGTGTCGAATGTTGGGTGTAGCCACAGCAGTCGACATGATGATATATAAAAGTTTTGATCACATTACGTGGAGTGATTGAAAATTCATCGATTTTTTTTTTTGAATTGATAAATGATTCGATTAAATGGTGTGTCGGTATAAGAAATACATTTGTATTTACCCTTATTTAGTAACTTCTAAAATATGCCATGTTATACGGTCAATTTTGAGTGTAGGCATAGTAGCTCAATGATTGACAAAAGACTATCACATATTGTTGGTGATTGAATTGACGATAATTGATCGCATCATGTTTAGGGATCAATTTAATGCATACTTTAGCTACGGTCGATTTTGAGTGTAGCCGTAGCAGCTCAATGCTTGACAAAAGACTTAATCACATATTGTTGGTGATTAAATTGACGATAATTGATCGCATCATGTTCAGGGATCAATTTAATGCAGATTTTAGCTACAACTAAAGGGTGTATTGACATATATGAGTGAATCATATCTTGTTTGTGCATTTGGTGGAACTTAATAAATAACTGGTTTGATCAATTAAGGTTGTAGTCTTTCCATATCGTTAATAATATACATTATTTGATTTATTAAATGGAGAGACTATATAATCAAACCGTATGTATCATCTTAAGATATTATTTCCCTTGCATCTCTTGGAGTAGCCTCGGCATCCGGAATGCATAAGAAGTAATGCAGCAATTAATCATATAATGTTCAGTGATTACATGAGTGACTTATACATTTCTGACCAATTAGTTCATTTCGATAATGCTCGGCCCCACATGGAAGCAATTATCTTTATGAGACTATTTGAAATAAGATATAAATAAGCATAATTAAAGACAAGGGGATTTATCTTATGCCCACAGGTACAGATGGTCCCACTGTTGGAAATAAAATTTATGTTTTGATGATAATTCATCATACATATTTAAAGTATTATCTTAACCTCATTGATGAAGTGCTGAAGCTAGCTGTTATAGTGAAAAGCTAAAAGATGTCTAGAACTGAATGTTTAGGTTTTACTAGAGTCTGATATTTGTATGGGTTATATCAGACAAGCACTGTAATAGCTACTGTGTCGTAAAACTGAAAACTGGAAATCATTCAGAAAACTAGAAATCATTCAGAAAACTGGAAGTCATTCTAAACAAACTGACTCAAGATACACCAATACGGAAATTGAAGAAGGTAAGTTCGCTGAGGGACACAGACTCAGTTGGCTTATCTAGAAGATTGAAGAACTGAGGGACACGGACTCAGTTATTGAAGATTGAAGAACAGAGGGTTCAAACTCAGTTATGAAGATTACAAGTCGAACTGTAAAGTTAGACTTTAGGCAAGATTGTGGTAACCTGAACTGACTTTATGGATCTTGTATGAAGACCTAAGATTTATAAGGACAGTGAATTCTTAGAAGTTAATGAGTCATGGTGTACTTTGATTAAGACAATTATAATCAGATGAAAAACTGGAGTACTGATATTTGAAGAAGAGTAAAATCTCAGTTAATGCTCCAATACAGTTAAGAAACTGACAAGTTATAAACTCAGTATAAAACTGATAAGGATACTCAGTTTTATGTGTCAGTCATTCAATAAACTGATAGTACAGTCGAACGTTATAAAAGAAGCGATTCTATTGGATGAGATACTGACACAGCAGAACGGTAAGAAAATATATCCGTTACAAGATAGACGTTGATACAATTTGAATTCAGGCCAAATGAACGTTGGACCTCAGACTATAAATAGAGGATTTTTGCAGCAAGGATAAAAGAAGAGATAACGAAGATTTAACAAGAATTAACGTGTGCATTAGTCATTCGATTTGTTATCATCAGTACGCTATAACAAGATCATATCTATAATTTCTTCAAGTGTTCAAGCTACTAAGAATTTATCAAGAATCAGACACTTTGAAGAACCACAAAAAAGAGTCAATTTATTGATTCTCAACCCAACTTTGATTCTTTATCAAAGGTTTAGACTGTGAAGCAAACCGGGAAGGTTTTGTCAAGGACAGTTGTTGCAAGCAGTCGGACAGACTGTGTTTATGGTGGTAGTTGGTGAAGAGGCATACGATACCCTTCAAAGACCAGTGTTCAAGCAATTGAAGAGCAGAAATTCTACCTGTTCTACAACTGTTTAGATAGTGAAGCTAGGGATTAGCCAAGGACTATTGTTTAGGACTTTTTGTAACAGTTCACCTCAAGAAGTTCTAGTGGAATTTTCCTCCGCACCACAGGGGAAGAGAGGACGTATAGGATTACACCACCTGGAACCTCTATAATTCTTGCTTATTTACTTTACGCATTTATTTATTTCATTCAGCATTTACTTGCGAAAATTTAATAGTTGATTGTTATACAATTCACAGCTCATAAACTGACATTCATCAGAATTCTGTTCACCTCACTCAGCTTTCATAAAAGAATAACAAGATCAAGAAAAAGGCTAATTATATCCGCTGCCAGTTGACTCAGTTTTTGCTTAAGTCAGTTTGACTTAAACTCAGCTTAGTCAGCTTAACTCCACACAAGTTTTAACTGAACCTTAATTTGTTTAGGAAATTTTTTGGTGACAAGTTTATTCACCCCCCCCCCCCTCTAAACTTTTGTTAGCCTTTCCAAAGGACCAACACCCACTCTATTCAGTTAATTCTCCAGTCTTATTATTTATGATAGTAAATTCTATGTAGCATTTACAGCCTCTACCCACATGAAGGCCGTGAATTTACTTTCAAAAGAATTAACATTGGTTGATTCTGTCTGAGACAACTCCAATGATTGATTTTGGAATGCATAGGTTAGAATCATATGATTCGTATGGGTGCTCCACCATTCCCTACGGACTCACAATTTATCAATTGATTGGTTGATTTATGAGCATTTTAGCGAATTAAATGCTTTTGTGCAATGCTCTTAAAATAAAATTAAACCATTTAGATATGCATTTCCATTAAGGATATAGTTTATTTTAATTTGACCACCCTAACATTAGAGTTGACCTTAATGACATATAATAAAATTGTTCAGTACGTACTTCTCATAATAGAAATTGGGTTATTAGTGTTGGTTTGTAGATCATTTTGGATTTACTAATATTATGATTTTCCTATGGTCTTGGGTGATTTCTATTTGTGATGGTGTAATTAAATACATTTGTCATGTTCAGAGTGTCCCTAAATTTATGAACATAGAGAAACACGTGGTCAATAGTGTATTTGATCATTTGTATTCTTGCATGATGAGTGAATTTTGTGAGACATAAAAGGAATATCGTATTGTCTCATTTTAAGAAATAACACTTGGAGGTAATCTTGTTCCTATTAGTCAATGTCATCTTAATTTAGGAACATTAAAGTATGTTACCTCATTGGTACAGAAATTACTATGTGTTAGATCTCACGTTTAGTTGTGATAGAAGATGAAGTGTTTTAGATATTTACTTCACATTGTCAATTGTACATAGGTAAAGTTTTCATCATTAGATGAATATATGAGGCTATCATCTTTTGGAGAGTGAATCTCTCATGCTCAACTTTAGATTTCAAATCTTTATTCTGTAGAGCACGATAGCCTATTAAGTTATATCTAACCTATATTAGAAGTTGGCATCAATAAATATATATATCATTGGTTTGACATGTGAAGTTGCAATACACCTCTTTAAGGTAAACTAAAGTTGTGGTGGGTTGTAGGGCTTAATAGCTTTATTTATCACCATGACTTGAGTTTGTCGGGTTTGTATAGGGCAAACCATTAAGTTTACTCTTTATTTCGAATTTTAGATGAGATCATGATATAGTAAGTGTCTTTTGTCCAATATTTTGGATGGTTTGAGAATTCGTCTCATATTTTGATATTATCTATTATTGTGGCTTTTTATCCTTACTAAAACTTATATTGTTCACAAAGTTTTTATACTTGAGGATGAAGTATGCCCTTTATGATAGTATAGAACGAAAGACATTTATGGCGGAAAAATTTGTCATTTTCTCCTTGAATGATCCAATCACACTTATTTATACCATCGTGTGATTGAGTGATAGAATCCCGTCGAAAATGACATTTGTTAATATCCTAAGAAATTAGAATCTATTTGAACATCGTGTAGTATTGTTAGATTCTCTCCAAGGTTGTCATTATGACAACATTGTGTTGTGGAAAGAATCATGTTGAAATATTATACCATCGGGTTTGACCTTTGTTTGGAGTATTTTTGCAATAATCAAAACAAACTAATTTTATAAAACCGATACTTATAATGCAAACCAACCCCTAACCGACCGAATATCGGGTAGTTGTTAGTACAGTAGGATAAGTAAGGGTGTCGATCCACAGGGAGATGGTTTTTGATGATGTTTTATGGTTTAGATTCAGCGGTAAAACGAGCATAGACAGAGAATCAAAGTTGATTCAAAGCTATGAAAGGATTGTTTGGACTGGAAATTAAAGTGCAGGGAAGTTAAATTAGCAGAACAGGGAAATAAACTAAGGCTTAAATCTGTGAAACTAAACAACAAACGAATTAGGAAAAGTGGCAAACATTGGTTCAGCAATTTAATCAACAATAAAAGCTCAATTACAATCAACAACAGTGTTTTTCAACAAAGGTGGGTTCACCTTATCAAATGCAAAACGATTAATTTCTTAACAACGTTTGTATCAATTAACGATCTAGGTGTGCAATCTCTCGATTAACAACCCGAACAATTAATTCAGCAACTTTCGTCATTGGGCTAAAACTAACTGCTCAATCAATTTAGCAAGATGATCTAATTTCATAAACTTTCATTCATGAAGCATCACAGAATCGTTATCTTTCGATGTAAACGAATTGAAACAAATAAAGCAAGCTAAATGATCTAACCTTTGTTGAAGAACACAAGATTAATTATAAGAAAACCAGGATTGTTGATTACAATTGCATCCCCACGTTTGCCAGAAGCTGTTTAGCTACCCATGGAATGATTGATTACAATGCTTGAAGAGAAATCCATAAAATCTATACTAAAAACAAGTGAATTGAATCTACTTTTTGGAACTGTTTGAGCTCTGAGAAATCTCAGATTTTCGATCTGGGAAGAAGATGAAATCTCATAATAATCATACTCTCCCTATGTGATTACAACTGGGGGCTATTTATAGAAAAACAGCAAATCTGCAGACTGAACGCTGGTTTCACATATGGAACGCCCGTTCTACAAGATGAACGCCTGTTCTGAGCACGTTCAAACTCTCTGAATCAGACTTTTCTTCGTGGACGCCCGCTTGATCTTTTAAACGTCCGTTTTCCTTGCTGCAACTGAATTCAGTTGTATGAAACGGTTTTGCAACCGCCTTTTGTCCCACTTGTTGATCTCTCTCCTCTAACAACTTGGAAACCACTTGATCTTATCCTTTATGGCTCTTATCTTTTATCCACCTCATCCTTGTGATGTCAACATTATCTATATCATAAATATTGCAAAACATAATACAATTCCAAAATAGTATGAAATTCATAATTAACCCAAAGAATTAAAGTTTATTTGCAATTTATTATTTAAAAACCACTTTACTCAATAATTCCATTTTAGGTCCAATTCCAATGCAAATATTACTAATGTGGAGAAATTTTATAGGAAAAATATCATAAAATGTCGTATGAAATAGCCCTTAACAACCTTAGTGTGACTAGAGCTTATGACTCTTGATGTACAATTTAGGTCAAATGAAGAGTTCATGTGTAAATAGATATTTCGATTGATTCATTGGAATCGCAAGAGGTTGATCACATATTCTAACAAAATGTGAAGTTAGAAACCATAAGGATTTTGGGAAATGCTAATTGAGTGGGAGTGATTGTTCTAAGTGATCTGCATTTAATTAAAGAAGCTTAATTGATTCTAAATGGAATATGTTGTATTTCAAATTAAGAATGTCAATTATAGATTGGTCACATGTTGAGGACAATCACATATGGTATCTACTCAATTCTAAACCACTAATTACGTAAAATAGTGGGAGTAAATTTCTCAATTATTAAAACCTGATTCTATTTTGAATTGTGAGCATGAGTTGCATTGTTACATCCTAAGGAAATTTATGTTTGTGCTAGTACTTTGTTGTTCATTATAAAGTCTCATATTGATGATTTAATAAATCATTTGGGAGCTCATTATTGTTATGATGTGAAAAATAATGCTAGATTTGTTGTTGACAATTTTCTCTAGGAGGCACTTAAGATTATCAATTCTTCTGTACAGTTACTGAAGAATTTTGTGCCCATTTTGTTGATTGTAGCTCATGATAGAAATATGGTTTATTTCACTATTATAGTGGTTGTCGTTTGTGAGATAAACCACTGAAATGTACACAACATGTGTTGCAGAACAAAAGCACTGAATAATTGTTTTCGGTTAGCAAATATTTATATGGATATTGTGAGCTTCTGATGTTGTTATACTGGTTTACATTGTAATGATGTCTTCGATCAGTGGGAGTATTTACCATATTTTAGAATTGTACACTTGCATTTTTTATAGAGCTATAATTATGATAAATTGTTTCCTTAAAAGGATATGTTGTATGATTTTGGTGAATCTCATATCGATATAAGAGGTTCAATGAGATCATCTATGTCAGGATCTCATTAAGCTTGCATCAACTACCTTTAGAGGTGAACTTGTGGATTGATTGAAGTAGCTCATTATGGACGACTGCAAATTTTGTGTAGTTAAGTCACGGGCTTTATGAATTTTGGCCTATGGTTGTTGGTCGATGTTAGCTTCTGGACAAATTTTTGACACATCGCATCCTCACTCATATGAGGAATGATTTTGATGATGAAATTAGCAAATCGACATTTATGGGACACGTTGTCAGAGGTAAGCTAACTATAAGACGAGTGTCAAGTAAGTAGAATAATATGAGAATAAAGATTGTGTATTTTGCCGGCTTATGTTATCTCACAATCATATTGTACTCATATTTGACTTAATGACACATAAAGATGATTCGTCTGAATTCTCTGAAATTTGTCAAAATATACATCATAGTGATGTGGCAATTACATGAAAGTGCACCGAGTTCATGTATGAGTGAATCCATTTGGATTCTGGGACCCCGAATGACATTTTGTTTAGTTCATTCATAAAAGATTTACTTGGCTGGTTGATATTTCACATTGTAATTTTGGAAGGGTGTGTTTGTTTTTATTGAGCATAACCGCTATAGTTCTTGTGTTAGTATTGATCAGTTGAAGTTGTGTTAATAAACCAAAGAGTGGCATTTTGAGCATGCAAATTCGTTGTCACTCATTAATGATGTGCCGACATAACTTTTCGAGCCAAGTGGGAGAATGTAAGAATTATCCTTTAGTAAAAGATAATTATATGTGGCTCTTAAGTTATTTAATAGTTATGTTGGTAAATATATTATTGGTTTGTTATTTAATTAAGGGTATTATAGGAAATCCTATGATGGTTAGGGTTTTCATTCCGGAATATTTCATAATGCTTTAGGTCCCTAGTCTTGCCTATGAATAGACTGTCTGTGTACCATCAGTTGGTGATCATTCAGAAAAATAGGCATAGACCAGTAGACCTAATAGCACCATATGCCGTCACGTGCATATGGAGTTCTTCTCTGGAGACGAAACAAAAGTCGAGTGACAGTGGATGTAGGGAAACGATCATGTTGGTTCCTTCCGCTTATTCAGGTACTTTAGATCTATCGTTTTTCTATCAGCCAAAACAACTGCCATCCAGGAATCAAATGACTTAATTGTGTTTGGTAATGATGAACTAAACAATTCCTTGCTGGTGTATCCGCTTACCTTGAATGAGAGGAAGTCTGCTAAGACAAAATCTCATAATGTGGCATTGCATGTGGTGAAAGTAAGTTGTTCAGCTGAAACGACATGTACTAAGAAGTCTTTTAACAGTGATGATGACAACCGTTCCTTATTTGGGGGTTACCAGATTGGTTAGTAAACTGATGTTTCATGTATATATAATACATATATATACATGTATTATAGTAGTTTTTAAAAATGTCATTAGCTCTCAATACTTCATACCGTAGACCATTCGAAATTGAGTTTAAAGTGGCCGGACTGTTTGCTAGTCGATCATAAACACTAAATGAGGAACAATACAATAAAAGTAGAACATACATATCCACGATAACACAGACTCCTTGCCCACAGATTCTGATCATCTTTCATTTTTCCAGAGATTCTTTAGAGCCAACCAATTCAACATCAGGATCGATCGAGGAGGACCACTTCTATTTTCATCATAATTAAGATGCTTGACATACTTTTTTTTCTCTCTCTTCATATATGGGATACCTACTTCTTTTTTCTTTTTTTTTTCCATCCACGTACATAGGAGTGTAATAGTCCAAAATAAAAGCCACTTTAAACTTCCCTAGTGGAACTTAGGTCCCATAAAGAGGTTATCATCTGCCCACCACTTCTGAATAAAGTTGTGATACAAAAGCTGCT
The DNA here is from genome assembly GCA_024500145.1 of Gentiana dahurica var. dahurica. Lineage (NCBI taxonomy): Eukaryota > Viridiplantae > Streptophyta > Magnoliopsida > Gentianales > Gentianaceae > Gentiana > Gentiana dahurica. The sequence goes on along the minus strand of CM044899.1, from coordinate 24,530,368 downwards.
ACAATGATCGAATCCACAACTTGAAGGATATATAGTGGAAAGTGTCTCTGCATATAAGATACAGTAAAGATATGATAGATAGATTGAACAACAAAACAATTGTCATTAGGGTATAATGTTGTGTACAAAGGTCTTATATAGGGAACCACTAGGGTTATAAACGTAAATGTAAAAATAATAATAATAATAATAAATAACTATCATCTAATACGCTCCCTCAAGCGGACGGAGTCGAGCGAAGGCCAAGCTTGGAAATAAGGGAAGAGAAAGATAACCGCGGCAAGGGCTTGGTTAACACATCAGCGAGTTGGTCTGCGGCAGCAACACGAGCAACACGAACAAGACCGCGCTCAACATGCTCACGAATAAAGTGATAGTCTATAGCCACGTGCTTCATTCGTGAGTGAAAAACCGGATTGGCACCGAGACGAAGCGCCCCCAAATTGTCACAGAAAATCACCGGTGTGGATTGAACCGAAAAACCAAGATCTGCAAGAAGATAGGTCAACCAGGCAACTTCAGCTGCCGTATCTGCAACGCTCCTGTATTCAGCTTCAGTGGAAGACCGAGAAACCGAGTGCTGCTTCTTGGAACTCCAAGAAATAGCATTCCCGCCCAAGTAAACAATGTAAGCAGAGGTAGAAGTGTAGCCAGGCACATACTCAGAGGACACTGGATCACGGTGGCCATCTTCCTTGTTACCCGCCCAATCAGAATCCGAATACGCATGTAAGGCCAGAGGAGAATCCCGATACAACTGTAATCCCAGAGTGAGAGTACCGGATAAATAACGCAAAAGACGTTTGACAAGCATCCAGTGGTACTCTGTCGGAGCATGCATAAACTGCGAGAGCTTATTAACCGCAAACCGAATATCAACTCTCGTAAAACATAAGTACTGCAGAGCACCCAAAGTCTGTCGATACTGAGTCGGATCTGAAAAAGCAGGAGAATAAACGGTATCACCTGAAAAGGCATCGGCGGGCATAGGCGTGGAGACCGCCTTAGAGTCCTCCATGTGAACACGAGAAAGAAGCTCACGTGTATACCTGGTCTGCGTGAGCAGTAGACCCGTGGGAGAATGGGCGACCTCAACCCCCAAAAAATACGACGGTGGACCAAGGTCCTTAATAGAGAACCGAGCACCCAATCGATCAATAATACGCTGAACCTGCGCACTGGAGCTACCAGTAACAATAATATCATCGACATATACCGGAAGAATAGTAATGCTGTCAGATGTGCGAGACACAAATAGAGAAGGATCAGCCACAGAGTTGACAAAACCCATAGTGAGAACACAGGACTTAAGCTCATGGTACCAGGCTCGAGGAGCCTGTTTAAGACCATAGATTGCCTTGCGAAGTTTACAGACAAAAGTGGGTTTTGTTGCATCCTCAAACCCGGGTGGTTGAGACATATAAACGTCTTCAGCTAGTGTACCCTGCAGAAAAGCATTATTGACATCGAGTTGGCGTAGAGACCAACCAAAGGAAACCGCAATACCGAGAACAAGTCGGATAGTAGCGGGCTTAACAACAGGACTAAATGTTTCAAAATAATCCAAACCAGGACGTTGAGTAAACCCTTTTGCAACCAACCGAGCTTTATATTTATCAACAGAGCCGTCTGGTTTCCTCTTAATTCGGAACACCCACTTACAACCAACAATATTTAAACCGTCTGCAGGAGGAACTAGAGACCATGTGTCATTGCGAAGAAGTGCACTATACTCATCCGACATGGCAACACACCACTGCGGGCACTGCAAGGCCTGCTTAAGGGTAGAGGGTTCCGTGTCAAGGTAGCGAGTGTGCAGTTGAGCTTGAAGGTTAAAGAGTTGACGAGGCTTGTATATATGGTTTCGAGAGCGAGTGGTCATGTGATGTGGAGGAGGTGGTAAGGGAGAAGGGGACGGGTGAGGGGGGGACGAGTGAGAGGAAGACGATATGGCAGAGGCGGGATGATCAAGCATTGCTAGAGGGGGAGTTTGACAAAGGAGAAGAAGGTGAAGGAAGGGAGAGGACGGGAGGGGAATAAATTCCCACGGGAGGGGTATTGGCCGAGAGGAGGGGGGGGAAATAGGGACAGGGACGGGTTCATATGAAGCCGGGGGAAGAAGAGTAGTTAAAGGAGGTAAGGAAGAATCAGAAGAGATGTTGGCAAAAGGAAAAATATCCTCAACAAACCGAACATCACGCGAAATATGCAAACGAGACTCGGAGAGGTCATAACAGAGATAAGCACTTTGCGTGAGGGCGTAGCCAAGGAAGATACAAGGTGTGGAGGTAGGCGCTAGCTTGTGTGGATTATACGGCTTAAGCCACGGATAACAGAGACAACCAAAGACTCGAAGTTTAGAGTAGTTAGGGGGCCTGGAGAATAGCTTGAAATGTGGGGACAGCATGTCCAGATTTTTTGTGGGCATGCGATTAATGAGGTAAACCGCAGTACTAACGGCATACGACCAATAGGTAACCGGGATTTTTGCATGGGCAAGAAGGGTGAGGGCAGTCTCAGCTATATGCAAGTGTCTGCGTTCGGAGATGCCATTGTGCTGTGGCGTGTAAGTAGGGGAAGTGAAATGAGAGATGCCATGCCCGGACGGAAAAGGGCGTAATTTTATGTACTCGGTACCATTGTCGAGTAGAGGGTTTTTATAGAGGCATCTAAAAGCTTTTCGACATATTGTTTGAATTTAATAAACACATTATGCACATCGATTTACATGCAAGCGGGTATAGCCACATATATCGAGTAAAATGATCAACAAAGAGAACATAATATTTAAAACCATCAACGGAATAAACAGGGGATGACCAAACGTCAGAATAAATAACCTCCAAGGGTTGAGAAGTACGTAATGTGGAATCAGAAAAGGGGAGCCTATGGCTCTTATTACACTGACAAGAATCACAAGGAGAATGCGAACTAGTAGACAATTCTAAAAATTTATTCGTTGCTAAATTATGGATAATTGGAAAAGCAGGATGGCCGCAACGAAGATGCCAAGTGGCTGCAGAGGCTCTGGAAGCGGAGAAGGCAAAGAGAGCTTTGGAAGACCACAGATAAGCACCATCACCGACCTGTCCTTGGTGGAGGCATTTGCCCGTCTTCAAATCCTTCACCAAAAACGAATCGTAAGAAATCAATAGATACAGAATTGTCCTGGCAAAATTTTTGGACAGAAAGTAAATTACGAGATAGCGAAGGACACAAAGAACGTGATTTAATTTAAAAGAGGAAAGAGAGGTAGAGCCAATGTGTGTGATGGCCAAGGAGCCGCCATCACCAATGACAATACGATCCGCACCTTGGTAAGGAGAGTGAAGAGAGAGCAAGCTGAGTTCTGAGTCATGTGGTGAGAGGCACCACTATCAAGCATCCAAGGAGCAGAAGGGTCTGAGTACTGCACAGGAAGACTGGAGAATGCATGCTGAGCAACATGTGCATGAGGAGGCTGGGGTGGCCGAGTAGGTGCAGGGTTGCGGGTTGGGCGAGGAAGACTGTTGTAGAGCGGATAGGATGTGCAGTGAGTAGCAACGTGTCCTTGGAGACCACATAGTTGGCAGAAGCCTTGATAGGCTTTAGGAGTACGGGGATTGGAATTTTTGGATGAGTGGTTGGTGGGAGGAGGGGGGTTGGGTGGCCGCGGGTAGGGAGAGGGAGGTGGTGGCCGAGGGAGCTGCGGGTAAGGGGAATAAGAGGTATTGGGTGAAACATGCATGGGACGAGGGGAGGGGTAAGCAGGGAAAGCAGTATACGCAGGGGGTGCAACAGACGGACTGTGTAAAAGTGACGCTTCATGCATAAGTAATTTTTCATGTAACAACGGCATAGAGATAGTATCATCACGAGCCTGAATGGCACTGACAAGGCTCTGATAATCACTACCAAGATTTTTCAAAATTAATTCAACCAAATCATCATCAGGTACCTTAGCATCGAGAGCCGCGAGATCATCAGCAATATTTTTAACGGCAGTGAAGAATTGAGAAATGGACATGGTACCTTTGGTAATGGAGTTGAGCCGCAATTTGAGATGCCGAATACGACCCTTACTCTGTTTCCCATACGTGTCAATGAGCGTGTCCCAAGCTTGTTTCGAGTTTGTAGTGTGCTGAATCGTAGCCATAAACTCTTTATCAACCGAACCCAAAAGTAAATTGTGAATTAGGGCATCTTGTTGGAGCCAATGCAGATGAGCCGCATTGATTGTGAGTTCACCAGCCGCCGAGGGCATTGTTGGTGGCGGCAGGGGTGTGGCACCGGTGACGTAACCGATGAGACCATGACCGGTGAGTAAAGTGGTCAATTGAAGCTTCCAAGCCGTGAAGTTTTTGCCATCAAGTTTCGTAGGAGCATTGACAGCAGGATTAAGAGAGATGACGGTGGTGGGAGCTGCAGGGGCTGCAACCGCAGCAGTGAGAGTGGCGGCGCTGCTGGCGGCAGAGGTGGCGGATTGGGTAGAAGCAGCGGCTGAAGCGGCCATGGCTGCTGGAGGACGGCAACGAAAAAAAAAAAATTTTTTTGGGATCAAATCTCTGATACCATGATAGATAGATTGAACAACAAAACAATTGTCATTAGGGTATAATGTTGTGTACAAAGGTCTTATATAGGGAACCACTAGGGTTATAAACGTAAATGTAAAAATAATAATAATAATAATAAATAACTATCATCTAATAAGATATTCTAAAGATGTGAAAAGATTCCTAGTTCGTCACTTTCAACAGTCCCACATAGTGTATAGTGGCCCGGCCAGTTGAAATCAGATTTGAAGAATCAAAGGCAAACACAAATTTAACCTTTTGAATTCAAGTGGTCATACCATGGCCATGCATGTTAAACCAAAACAAATATATATATATATATATATATATATATATATATATATATATATTAGGAAGCAGTTGCAGTATCTTTTTATAGACGTGATCGTTCAGATAGAAACAGTCATGCATCATGAAACTGTACTTTGATCCCCTCCAACGACTTGACCGTCAAATGCAACATTACACACAAAACGATGGTTAGGTGCATTAGAGGAGATCCTTTTTCCGTGGTCCACTGGCTAATGCCATTGAACTTTTAAGCTCTCGGCTGATGTTAAAAGGCATACTATGTGTCTCTTACACAAGTCTCAACAGATAATTATTGTTGTTAAAGGACATGTTTCTAATTATTTTAAGTCTAGATAAAAATCATACTATATTTATATGTAATCGCGACAAGTGTTATCATTTTGATTTTGTTGGTGAAAACCGCTCTTAGTGAGCTTTATTTAAACCGGTGAGTAGTCCACTGTTGAAGCATTAACATCAAGGAGGAGTTGATTCATTGCTCACTTAAGCATTACCGAACACTCAATCATTGGAGGTGTCAATAAACAATTACAACTTACACAAGTTATTTACAACCGAATTTCACTCTAAGTTGAGATCGGATGTTCCATTAGTTAATTAAGAAGTTCAATTGTATTTCCTAACTGAAAACAAAAAGAAATTTCCAGTTCTCAAGTTTCCCGCCATTCTTGTAATTCAATTTTATGAAGATCTTCATCTTCTTCTTTCTTGTTCTTAATTCCAAAAATCTATTCTAGTTTGTTGTTCTTCAATTCAATTTTAGATTCTTAATATGGTATCGGAGCGATTGCTTCCAACTGTGATTCGTTTATTTCTTGTTTGATTCATCATCTTGATTTAGATTGTCTTGGTGGTTTTTCTATTGCTTTCTTGCTTTAATGGCGACTAATACTCCAGTTCTAGCAAATTTGGGGAATCACAATGACAATCCTAGTCTCGTTCTTGTGCATCCTTTGCTCAAAGGAGTTGAGAACTACAATCGTTTCAAACGAGCTATGACAAAAGCATTGTCGTGTCGAGGTAAACTCTGTTTCGTATATGGTTCTTCAACCGAACCGGAATTTCCTGATTCCGGTTATTCCTTCTATTGCTGAGAGTGTTATGTACTTTGATATCTCGAGAGAAATCATGTTGGATTCGCAAGATAGGTTTGGAAGAGGGAATGCGTATAGATTGTTGAATTTAGAAGAAGAAATTGAAAAGGTCAAGCAGGCTAATCTGTCTGTTACAGATTATTATACCAAGTTGAAATCCCTATAGGATCAATACCTTGTTTTAAGACCTATACCACTAATGACCAAATTATAGTCAACCAACTTTAACCGGCAGAATACCGGGTCGGTTGCATGCACTATAGTGACGAGCAAAGTCGTATCTCACGAGAAATTGGTCAAGTACCACAATCAGTTCCGTATTTAGTTTAAGCTCACAAAAACTTGTGGAGTAATCTATAGCTAGAGAAATAAAAATGTTGACTTTGAAATATATGAATGGATAAATAGCTAAACTATGATCAGGAACACTACTCTTAACACCGTTATCAATCACTAATGATGAGCCTTAACCTACCAACCAACCAATAGCTTCTAATGAATGTGTTGTGGGTGCAATCTCCTAAACTGGTCCCTATGCGCTAATACCATAACCTAGTTACCCTATATTCGGTTCAACAGTCCCCTCTATGGGATTTAATTGACCTAATATGATTAGGAACTATGAGACGCTCCGCATCCACCGAGTTCACGGCTTAGCTAGAAAAACCTTACCAAGGAACAGGCTGCGAAAAACTCGACTAGTTCGTGCATGGCAATCCTAAAATCCTAGTTCGCACACTCTCTCGCAAAATACATTTATAAAGTTCGTGTGTGGAATCATGAATCAAGTGATCAGTTTAATTCAAGCGTTAAGATCAAATTTTAGGACACAACAGTTCAAAAGATTTAATTTTTAAGTTCTACTCATCCCTAGATCATCGTTTAAGCATCAATTTCGTGATCCATCACATAATTTAACTATTATAAAATTTAGCTATTCATAATACCAATAAAATTGCAGAAATTCATCAAGAAATAAACAATAAACATGGTAAGAAGTTTGAATAAAAATTACCAATGAAAAATGTAGCAATCCACCACTAAAATCGTCATTTTGTTGTATACCAATTGTCAAATAAAAGAGGCAATAGGGATGTTGTTCTTCAAGAAAAGTTGCAGAAAAAGTGAAAATACGTTGTTCTCATGGACGGAAAAATTTTATCCAGAGAAAAATGAAAATCTGGTATGAAATATGTGTTGAAATTTGACCTAAGTGGCTTTTATATATAAATAGTCGACCCTGTCTTGTGCTCTTGAAATTTTCCGAAAAAAATAAATATCAATGTGTCCCTATTAATGCCTCTGATAGGTCTGGGCCGCTTTTGACCGCTACGCACGTGCTTTGTAAAATATTATAATGAAAATATTGTTAAAAAACAGTCTCTGTCACACCGTGGATGCGATACATTCTGTTTTTGACACACGATTTTATTAAAATTATTTATTTTTCTTCAAACACCCGAACTTGAATCTTGTGCCATTTTTTCATACGAACTTCGTTTTAGACGATTTTCGTACCGTTGTGATCCTCGCCACGCTCTCTATCACGCCATATCTGTAATAAAAATAAACCACATACCCAAGCGTGACAAACACCAATAAAACATACACAAATCACCCAAAAATATCGAGATTTTCGACGTAAACGTCTTATCATCTCGTGATTCAACTCATTGTGAAATGTGCCCTAAAAACACTTAACTACCCCAAAATTACACCGAATATGCTATAAATAGAGGTAAAATGCACACGAAATTATAGCAAAGTTGACTCTCATCAACCACCTTGTACTTGCCCAGCTCTACATATAACGAGGGAGTATCATGATAATGCTTACACCACTAGGTTTCTTAAGGGTTTGAATGGAAACTTTGCTAATGTGAAATCTCAAGTGTTAATGACCATACCTTTGCCTAATGTCAAAACTGCATTTGTCATGGCCCTTAATCATGAGCAACAGTTGAATTATAATTCATCTACACCAGATTATGTGGTTCTTGCATCATAGACCGACAACAGGCAGCAAGAATTGAGTGGTTCTAATGCAGTAATGCAGAATAAGTTTCAATGATAAGGAAGGGTTCAAGGTAGAGGTACTAGTGGTCCTGGTAGAGGACAGGGCAATTACAAGAGGCCTCGGTGTACATATTGTGGTAAAGAAGGTCATACAGTTGATAGGTGTAACAAGAAGTATGGTTATCCTCTTAAAATTGTGAGAGGAGGCCCTATGGCTAATAATGTCAACACTCGGATAATTCTGGGATGCCAGGGAGTGATTCTTCACAGTTTTCTTCACATTCGGATGGAGTTCAATCTGATTCTTTTGGATCCATTACTTAGTCACAGTATGATCATCTCATTTCACTCATTCAAGGATTAAAGGCGGACTCCACTCAGTGCAATTCTGTGATCCTTGCTACAAATTCAACCTCACAGGGACCAGGTATTGGTGACAGTAGCATTCATTGGATCATGGATTAAGGAGCTGCTGAGTACATTAATTGTTCTTTAAGTAATATGTTTGATATCAAGACAATATCATGTTTATCTGTTGGTTTGCCTAATGGTACATCTATTATGGTAACACATATGGGCAAAGTAAAAAATCAATGATTCAATCATTCTCCACAATGTGTTTTGTATACCATCTTTCAAATATAATTTTATATCCATAAGGAAACTAGTTTATGATGCTACTTTTCTAGTATCTTTTTCTCCTAACAATTGTATTGTGCAGGACCAGCTGACTATGAAGAAGATTGGTATAGCTAAACTCCACAATGGATTATACATTTTACAAGCTACCCCTCAGAAGCATATTCAGTCTATTTCCAAAAATGTTTGTCAAAACTATTGTTACTCTGGGTCATTACTTTGGCATAATAAATTAGAACATCCTTCATTAGAAAGGATTAAGTTTATACTGAAGTTTGACAGTAGCATAAAGTTGCCTATTCATTCTTGTGTTGTATGTCCTTTGGAAAAACATAAAAAGCCTAAATTTCTGTTAGTTCTTATCATACTTTGTCCTGCTTTGATCTCATTCATGTGGACATATAGGGTCCAAATAGGATTCCTACTATTGATGGTGAATACTATTTCTTGTCTATTGTTGATGATCATAGTAGATTTACTTGGTTATATCTCATGCATGCAAAATCGAAGCTAATCAATTGTTACAATTTTTTTTTGCAGTACGGTACAAACTCAATTTGATAAGTGTATTAAGACTATTAGATCATATCATGGATGGGAATTTGACATGAAGTTGTTTTATAGAACAAAAGGGATTGTTCATCAAAAGGCTTGTGTTATAACCCCTCAACAAAATGGTTTAATTGAAAGAAAGCACCAACATATCCTCAATGTTGCTAGAGCCTTGAGAATCCAATCTAATATTCCTTTAGAATATTGGGGATTCTGTGTCATGCATGCTGCTTACTTGATCAATATCGGCCCCACTCATATACTTTATAATGCAACCCCTTATCAAGTATTACTTAACAAAAGCCCTACTTATGATAATATAAGGGTTCTTGGCTGTTTATGTTTTGTTTCTCCTTGTTCCCAAGGCAGGGACAAATTTGATGACAGGAGCACAAGTCAGTCTATCTAGATTTTAAGGAGCATATGAAAGGCTACAAAGTCCTCAATCTTTCAACTAGACAAATCTCTGTTTCCAGAGATGTTGTTTTCCATAAACATAACTTTCCTTTTTCTGAATCTTCTTTAGTATCTTATGTTCACACTTTGTGTTTGCCAATGCCTATTTCTGATATTGATACTTCAACAGATTTCATACATAATCATATTGTTGATGATGGTTCTACAGATAACATTGTGATAACGCTCTAAATACTACCATTAAATGAACCTTTATTTACCTCAAATTATGCTCGATAGGAGAGAGATATGCTTATTATTGTATGGAATATGTGTTAAATACTAAGTACGTGCTCCTAGGTTCATGATTCTGCATCTGTGTTATTTTCTCGTGGATTTGGTACTGTTTTGTCTTGTTTTGTACACTTTTCAGGATGTACCAAAATCTGGAGTAGCTAAGGATGAATCTGGACCAAAGGAAGAGTGTTGGGCCGAGAGGTGAAATTCCAAGAAGAGATCTGCCAGAAAAAAGGAAGAAAAACAGGCCCGATTAATTGTGGGCTAGGCCCGATTAATCGAAGCCTTGGAGGACAAGAACCTGAAGTCTGCCGCATCTACTAGGTCGGTTAGGGTTTTATTCTGTCATATGTCGGCTATAACATCTATATAAAGCCATGGATACTGATTGTAATCATATTCATATCAGACATTATTATACAATTTTATATACATTGATAATGAAAATAAGGTTTCTTTAGCTTTTGGTGATTTATTTTCTGGTTTCCTTCCTCCCACGCCATCTCTAGCTTGAGTAAGTCAAGCTAGATCTCCATAACCGAAGGTATGAAGCTTTGAACATTCCTTTATGTCTTTATTATGGTAGATCTACTTGTGTTTACGTGTTATAGTTAATCTGCTTGTTTAACAACCCCATAATTTACTTGAATTAATCAATACGAGGTAATGTAGATTCCAGAATAGGAGACGATGCCCCTGATTAATCGGCGGTCTATACCGATTAATCGGGGCAATATTTAGAAACCCTAGTCTGGAGATTCGGCGTCAGCTACGTTGATCGACATATTTAATTAACAGTAGGTTAGATCTGGCCAATCTGCTTATTGTATTCGTAAATTAACACGATTACTTGAAGGGTGAAGTGTTAGTTAGGATATAGTCATGATGGATCCCTAGGAACGTGCTAGTCATTATCGATAATTGCTTAGGGAGGTTTTCGGTTTTGTGCCGGCATCTCTATATCTTACTGCGTGTGGGCTAATACAACCAACGAAGGAGGTTAGTTGCATATAGATTGTCTGATGTCTTTGCGAATATAAGTAGATAGTGTTAGGAGATGCACCCGTAGCTAAACTGAATTAAACCTTTTAATTAATTTAAGGGAATTATGTGGGGAAGTAAACATAAGGATTAGCTACACCAAGTTAGTAGATAGGTGAAGGTAGAGAGGAATTGTTGGTCCCAGAGAAGGGTAAAACTATAGTCAGGTGACTATAGCGGAGTTTCAAAACTTTTCTTATATTTAAAAGCTTTTGGGCAGCGGATAAGTCCATTCTTTAAATGTTGGTTCAAAGTAGATTATGCAATAACAGATATAGAGTATGCAATGAATTAAAGTGTGTAAAGTAAATAGACACATGGGTTTATAGTAGTTCAGGGTGGTGTAATCCCTTAATCCACTCTTCTCATGCGATGATTGGAGGAATTCACTATTGTTTTCACAGATACAATAGCACGATTGTCCTTTGCTACACAAGCTTCACAATCTATAAGACTATCACTCCTTGGCTTCAAAAGCTTCAGTGACTCAGTCTCTATCACTGCTCCTTGAGAACAAATCTTTCAGCAGCTATCACAAAGCTTGCAACTTCTTCTCAGATTCCTCTGATTTAATTACTTCAGTTGATGTGAACTGGATTCACAGAATTATGATCAATCTCAGTGCTTGATGTGAAATTTGAGTTTTGTTTGCTGAGTTGATCTTTAGATATTTCCTTTAAGTGCAGTTAGAAGGCTTTTCAGAGTTTCAGCTTGTTTCTTATCAGATTCAATCGTTGTTTTCTTTTCTGTCAATTCCTTCTATTTATAGCCTTGATAATCATTGACTTGAATTTCCGTCCGTTGGCTATTTAATGTGGAGAATAATCCTTGATTTAATTCTTGATTTCCCCTTAATTATATTCTCCTTGATTTCAGTGATCGGATTTTTCTTCAAACGTTTATCAGAAAATCCGTCCTTGATTGATCCTCAATTGATTGTGCATTTAATGCTTGATCTACATCATTTGAAATCTGAATGAGTATAGTTTACTGGGTCGTTCCCTGAACAGTTAAGTGATCCTTCTGACTTTGCTGTTTAGATATTCATTCAGTATAGTTTACTGGGCCGTTCCCTAAACGGTTAAGTGATCCTTCTGACTTTGCTGTTAGATCTTCCTTCACTGCTTTGTCTTTACTCAGCCGATAGTCAGTTCACTCTGCCGGTTTACTGCTTTGTTATTTTCTTTGATCTTTCAGGTACTTCTTGTACTTCACTGATCCTTGATGTGGGTGAGATCAGTGTACACCATATTTGACAATGTATTTCATAATTAACTTAGACTTATCCAAGGTAATCACAGACTTCCTTGGTTATAAGTCAGACCATAATGTGTTCATGCTTCTCTGCTGGTACTTGGCTGGCTTCACTCTGCCGGATTTCTATTTTACTTCACCATCCTACCAACTAGTACAATACTTGTCTGACTCAACTTATACAACATGTCAGACTCTAACTAAGGTATTATACAGAGATTTCTAACTTATTTCAGGCTTGCTATAACAGCTAGTATGGCCATCATCAAAACATAATAAAATATTCCTAACAGGGATACCAGTTGGTCAATGACTGTATTTGTCTTCTCAATTAGAGTAGATTCGTTTATAATTGAGTTGTATTGTCTCTATGGGATCGACCTTGATTCGCTGTTGCTATGCTATAATTTGACCTAGTACTCTTGCTAGTATAATAGACATAATGCGCAACGATCACATTATTCAAGTTCAGAATCCACCATAGGATACTGGGGATAACATTCACAATCAGAAGAAATCCACCAGAAATAGATCCACTCATTATTATCTAAATGACTATGTTTACACTAATCCTGCTCATAGGAATTCACCACACACCTTTGATCATGTTATTTCCTATGCTAAAATATCTCAAAATTATTAGGGTTTCATCAGTAATGTCAATGCAGAAACTGAACCCTCTTCATAACAAGCAGAAGCCCTAGATCCCAATTGGCAGGATGCAATGAAGAAAGAATTACAGGCCTTGGACCAGACAAACACTTGGACACTAGTTCCATTACCAAAAGGCATTAAACCTATTGATTGCAAGTGGGTATATCAGATAAGAAGAAAATCTGATGGCAGCATTGAGAGGTATAAAGCAAGACTTGTGGCCAAAGGATATACACAAACAAAGGGCATAGATTTTCTGGAAACATTTTCACCAGTAGCCAAACAAACTACTATCAGGTTGTTTCTTGCCTTAGTAGCTCCCAAAGGTTGGAATTTACATCAAATGGATGTAAATAATGCTTTCTTACATGGTGATCTAGATGAAGAAGTCTACGTGAGACCTCCACAAGGATTACAGACAAATGGTCTAGTATGCAAGTTGAACAGATCCTTGCATGGCCTTAGACAGGCAAGAGGGCAATGAAATACAAAATTGACTCAAAAACACTTGGATAATGGCTACAGACATCCCACAATGACCACAATCTTTTCATTAAAGGATCAGGTTATGATTTTGTGGCACATCTATTCTATGTAGATGACATTTTTGTTGGAAGTTTAAGTATGACAGCTATCCAATAGTTGAAGGATTTACTACACAATGCCTTTACAATAAAAGACCTAGGAGAACTCAAGTATTTCCTAGGATTTGAAGTTGCTAGGTCTAAATCTGGCATAGTGATCAATCAGAGAAAGTACTGCCTAGATCTCTTAAGAGAATTTGGTTTCTTGAAGTGTAAACTTGCTTCTACACTTATGGATTCAACACAGAATCTAACAGAAGTTCAAGCACCATTATTACCATTAAATACATAGTACAGAAGTTTAGTTGGCAAACTGTTATACCTTGAAAACACTAGACCTGATATTGCATTTGCTACACAACAACTCAATCAATTATTAGCTCAACCAAATGAGGCACACATGAAAGCTCCACATAGGCTATTAAGGTATCTAAAAGCAACACCTGCCAAGGGTATTTTATTTCCTAGTGAAGGACCTCTAAATCTAAAAGCATTTAGTGACTCAGATTGGGCTGCTTGTAACAAGACAAGAAGACCGGTCACAGGGTTACTGGTTTTTCTTGGCAATGCCTTACTTTCCTGGAAATCTAAGAAACAAAACATAGTCTGCAAAAGCTCAAGTGAAGCAGAATATAGGGCAATGGTTGTTACTACTTGTAATATTCTGTGGTTACTATATCTTCTTCAATACTTTTAGATCAACTACACAACACCTGTCCCACTCTATTGTGATAGTTCTAGTGCCCTACACATTGTGGAAAATCCAGTTTTCCATGAAAGAACTAAACACATAGACATTGATTGTTATTTTCAAAGGGAAAAATATTAGGCCAGAATCATCAAGCCTCTACCTATCCATAATTTTTAGTAGCCAGCTGACATTCTTACAAAACCAGTCAATAAACAAACACTGGACATGTTGATTCAGGCCTATCCCTTAAAGGACGTCTACACACCATGAACAACAAGGAGGAGTTGATTCTTTGCAAGATGTTGTTGGCCACATCCACTTCCAGCTTTAGGGGGTGTTAAAGCATTAAGAGCAAGGAGGAGTTGATTCTTTTCTCACTTAAGCATTACATCGAACACTCAAGCATTGGAGGTGTGAATAAGAGGTTACAACTTAATTACACAAGTTAGTTACAACCGAATTTCAGCTCTAAACTCTATATAAGCTGAGATTGGATGTTCCATTAATTAATTAAGAAGTTCAATTGTATTTCCTAACTGAAAACAATAATAAATTTCTAGTTCTCAAGTTTCCCGCCATTCTTGTAATTCAAATTTTATGAAGATCTTCATCTTCTTCTTTCTGGTTCTTAATTCCAGAAATCTTTTCTTGTTTGTTGTTCATCAATTCAATTTTAGATTCTTAACATCCATTTCGGTATTAATTTCGGATAGTATACAATATAATTTACCGGAGCCAATGGTATCATTAAATACTACTTAATTAGTAGAAAATGATAGGCTTTTGAATCACTCGACGTGGATACTAAGTGAATAAGAAATTAATGCTTAAAGTTAGATTAATGGAAGCTTATTCAAATTGAACCAGTTTATTCGAATTGTTGCATTGCATTTATTCACTCAAACTGAACCGAATTGGTACAACGTTTTAAACCGAATCAGTGCCTTTTAAATCATTTCATATGTAGCTGTTGGATTCAAGATCGAGATGCATCGGTTCAGATCATAAAGTTGCATCACTTCAGGTGAACCAATACGTGGAAGAGATGCATCATTTAATGGAATGTTGCTATTATTCTATAAATAAAAGTATTCCTCAATCCACTCAAAAAAAAGTATTTCTCAAATGAAAATTAAACAATTTTTTACACTAAAATTCTGCAGCAATTTTGGAAAAACATATTTTATACTTCGCATTTTCAAAGTCAATAAGAGATTTCATACCAGGGTTTAGAGTTCGTCGCTTCTAATTCATTACAAGTGTCATATGATCAGAAGGTAAGGATGGTTGTATATTGGGAGACGATTGCGATTACTGTGGACATGTATTCGGTGCAAATTCGTCTTAAGTATATAGTGTCAACTCGCCTCAACCCATAAGTTGAGGCGATATTTTATACATTGCATTTTCAAAGTCAATAAGAGATTTCATACCAGGGTTTAGAGTTCGCCGCTTCTAATTCATTACAAGTGTTACAAGTGTCATATGATCAGAAGGTAATGATAGTTGTATACTGGAAGACGATTGCGATTACCGTTGACACGTATTCGGTGCAAATTCGTCTTAAGTATACAGTGTCAACTCGCCTCAATCCATAAGTTTTTGTTTTACATATTTTCTATCGTTTTAATTTTCCAGCATCTATAGTTTTGTTTAATTTATGTCTAAAATGGTGTTAGCAGCATGCTAATTGGGTTGAATGTGCCATCAGATTTCGAATTCATCATATGATAAGATAAGAGTTTAATCTTTGGCCCTTTGCAAGTGTTTTAATGGAGCTAACACAAGCCACATTGTGTGTTTGGGTGATCAAATTCTTATTGAGGCAAATTGTCAAACACATTATTTAAATAGTTAGTTAAGCTTGTTAGAGGCGGTTGTCATTGATTAAGTGTTGTCATTGTAACTTAAAACACTCCTATATATACTCAATTGAGGTGCTAGGGTAATTAAATAAGTAGAAGAACTCAATTGAGAGAATTAGAGATCAATTTTGTCCTTTGGGAAGTTCCCGTCACTATTGTGTAGGAAACTCCTGTCACTATTAATGTTCATGAGCTTTCTCTTCGATATTCCTTCTCTTTTGTATTATTTCAAGAAATTCCACATGTTCATTGAACAAATATAATATCTAATCTCACTTATCTATTATTCAAAAGAGAAATAATGTAATTAATTTTGAATTAGAGATATTGACATAGATACAATGATAATTATCTTCCTCATCATCATCTTAAATTTTTGAGAGGCAGTAATTCAACATGGTATCATAGGAGGAGATCTTGAATTCAAACTCAGGTTCAAGCACAGTCTTCCCAAGAAAAAACCTACAGTTACAAGTGTTGGATCTCTTTCTTTTCTTAGGGTTCACACTTGAGTGGGCGTATTGACATATATACAATGTTAGTTATCTATCTCTCATTAAGATGATGCACACACACACATTTGCTTAAACTTTTGGGAGATATGGTAATTCACACTTGAGTGGCATATTGACATATATACAATGTTAATTATCTATCTCCTAATCATTTTAAGTTGACCCACGTACACTTGAGGGGACGTATTGACACATATACGATATTAATTATATATCTATCTCCCCATCAGCATAATGTTTTGAAAGAGATGGTAATTCAATAAGAGAAACCAATTTTTTTTTTTTTATGTTTTTCCTTTGTTCCTTTTAAGTATTGTGATTTTATTTTCTACTAATTTGTGTTTGATGTACTAATTAACCAAAAGGGCTTGAAAACTGATACTAATAGATGTGGGTATTGTAGTAGTTGTGGGTAAGTTAAAGCTCTATGTTACCCTAAATTCGACAATGGTTACGGTGTGTTCATCTAAAGGCTTCATGCGTTTTGTAACTATATATTTGAAGATTGGGATAGGCTATTAATGTATTATGAGAGTTGAACAACCATCGCTCCCAAAAGCGATGGCTGATGGGGAAGGAGATAATGTTAGGAGACAATGAACAATTTATATACTCTATACGTCCCCTCATATATGTGCCTAATATACTTTTTTTTAAAGGGGCCCAACATTTAAAACAATAACTTTTCTTTTGGAAGATTGTGCTTTGAGCGGAGTTTGATCTCCGGACTTCCTGCTCTGATACTAATTTGAACTAACATCTCTCCAGACCCGTCCTTAGGCATAGGCCAACAAGGCCACGGCTTAGGGTCTTCGAAAATTGTTCAAATTTAGGGCTCGTGTTTTTTTTATCCAATAAGTTTATTAGTCAAATCACGTGACATATATTTTAAAAACCGTTTTGTCTTTTTTCAAAAGGCCCAGTTTTGATAAGTTGGCTTAAGACCTCTACACACTCAGGTACGGCCCTGCATCTCTCCTAAAAGCTTAAGCTTATGGAGAAGGAGACATTTAACATTTATATACTTCAACAATGATGTTATAGTCGCTGTTGAATTTGTATAGAAGAAATTTGGTTGATTGTTGTTTATGCTGAAAAGGTAGATTTGTCGCAGCGTCGGGATAATTCATGACACTTGTGGTTCCATTGGTCAATCCTCATGGGCAACAAGATGGTTAAAAGCCCACCTTATTGATTTTGATTTCAAAAGCCCGCGTACCCCAAAACTAGAGTTGAGAAAGAAGAAAGAAACAACAGAAATTAGATAGTTGTAAGCAGCAGTAAAAAATAAATATAAATAAATAAAATAAAATTTTAGCCAAAGTAAAGCTAAGCCGGAAAAAATAGAATACTATACGTAAGTCTTTTTTTTTTTTTTTTTTTTTCTCACAAACAACGAAAGTTTTATTACCGAATAAGAAATTCATAACAAAAACCAGTCAAAGTTAGACTGAAGACGCGGCGTAATGCCACACTACAACATGGCCTAACGCCGCACTAAGCCCGGACCTAATGCCGGACTAACAAACCGACACAAGAGGAAACTACAACACAACAAAGTCAAGTAATAGATTGGCAGAGAGTGCTCAACAAGAAGAGAAAAAATTTCTCAAAGAGATATACATATTCAGACACATGGATCCTCTAAATGCAAGCTATTACCCGACAACACACAAATTATAGACTAAACAACGAAAACAAACTACTACAACCACAAAAAAAACATATGTATCTAGACTAAAACAAGAAAGCCGCCGGCACCGCCATACACCATCACCAACCGAGAAGAGAACCCGCAAGCCTGACATCGCTTTCCGGTAGGCGAAGGCAAACAACAAGCTGCACTAAAATCCACCGGCAATCCAGGTCCAGCACCTGCGACCCAGACAATGAATAGACGCCGGAGAAGACATTTAAATCCGGCACCATCCGCTAGAATTGAAAAGCAGGGGCAAAAAGCACCGGATCAAGTAGATCACAGGCGGAGAAGCACAACCCGCAGCAAATGGTAACGCCGGTGACCGATTGAAAGCCTCCCAAGTCGCAGATCTACAAAACTACGCCAAAAGCCACCACCAAAAGTCAAGGGAAAAGCCAACGGCTTCCATCTCACAACAAACTAAGGTCAACATATGCCTTCAAAGCCATAAACGGGAGAAGGAAGCAAGATCTTCCGGCCATCTGAAAGCTCCGGGAAGAACAAAGAAGGAGGTAGATCAAAAAAAGAAGAGCCTGGGAAGAAAGCAGAGGAGGAGAGTCAGAGAAGTAGAAAAGCTGAAAAAGAATAAAAGATAATGAAATAAAAGAGGGCGGACGCCGGCAGCAAACGCCGCCGGCGCCAGAAAACGTGAATGTGCGAGGCTTAGGTCTTGGACGGAGAGTTTTCTAGAGAGTTTTCAGCATAAGTTGTTCCACTATAGGTAAGTTCTATTACATCACGAAATTGTTTATGACGTCGTTGTAAAGTCACACATCGGTAAAGTAATAGAATGCTTACCCGATATAAGTGTGAGACATAAAGGTCTTGTCAACTCGGTTATCCCTTTTAGACCAAACGAGGACGGCGGTCTAAGCAGTTGACCGGACCATTTATGACTCATTTAACGTTATCAGACCCGGGGTCTGGAGGCGTTACAGAATCAATGTCATGAGTTCATAATGTCTTCCACATCTCAACGCTAAAGAAATGTTTGACAGAGATGGGTGTGAGAGTTGATGTGGACCCAGAATTGATTAAAGAGAATCTCACGTATTAAGAGAGACCGATCCGGATTCTCGAGAGGAAGGTGAAGACGGTCAAAGGCAAGCAGATTCCGTTGGTGTTGGTTCAATGGAGCAACCATACTCCTTCAAATGCAACGTGGGAGGTTGAAAAGGATATGACTTCAGAGTCCTCAGAGTTTCGAGAACTTCCAGGTATGTCAAGTTTCGAGGACAAAGGGGGTGGAATGTAATATCCATGAAATTAATCAAAGATAAAAGGTTAATTGGATTTTATTTATTTTTAAATAAACCTATTACCTATTTTGCATTAATTAAAATTAATTGGATAATAAGGCATTAATGGAATTTATTCTATTTAAAACTCCTACCATAACCCTCGCCCCTCTTTATGCGATTAGCAGTTTCCCTAAATCAGCTTTGTCGAATAAATTTATCAGAAAGCAGAGGAGAAGAAACTTAAGAAAACACAAAAGAAATCTTCTTATTCTGAGCGATCCAACCGACGTTTTTGCAGATATTTCATACCAAAACGTTCAGGAGAACGAGAGGGTCGTTTCTACGCAAGAATCACCGTGATCATGGTGGTAATTGAAAAGCCCCTTTTTTTGAATATAAGGTTTCCTTGTGAATTCGTAGCAATTAGGTGTTATAAAGCGCTATAGATTAATTCTAGAATGGTATCCAGAGCCGACTATCAGACGGAACTATGCGATGCACCGTACAAGAAGACGGTGTAAGGATGGCCTCTAGTTACCTCTGGTAGGGACGATCCAAGAACAGTCTTGGCCGTCATGGTGCGGACGCCAGTCCTTATAAAGGGGAGAATGTAATGTCCCACATCGGTAAAGTAATAGAATGTTTACCCCCATATAAGTGTGAGACATAAATGTATTGTCAAACTCGGGTTAGCCCTTTTAGACCAAGCGAGGAAGTCGGTCTAAGCAGTTGACCGGATCATTTATGACTAATTTAACGCTACCAGACCCGGAGTATGGGGGCGTTACAGTCGTAAATGTTAATTTTTCTATGTAACTATGATGTTTAAAGCAAACCGGTGTAGTAAAAAAAACTCACCGCACTATGTTATATTTATTGATAGAAGGACAAAGCCCCTTATTTAGAAAGCCTTTGAACTTCTTATGGTTAAAATATTACAATAATTATTTCATAAAAAATAAAACAATAATAATTTGTGTAGTCATGAAAATATTTTTGGATTTGCCATCCTCATTGAGAACATTACATCTCAAGGGCGGTTTTTAATTTGAACGCAGATTGAGAAATTGCTAGTCCCAAACTCAAGCATAAGAGGGAATTGGACCTGGCTTCAAAACAGTTCGTCGCTTCCAAAGCCCACAATCACTGAAATTGTACTTTGTCTTCTAACAAATATATGAACAATTGGGGCTCAATTCCACTTATTATTAGAGATGACAACGAGTACAAGTGGATATGGGTTTGGAAGTATTCATATCATACTTATCAAAACAAAATAATTACTCATACCTTACACATTACTCATACGCGTAGAAAATTCAAATTCATACCCTCCCCATGAGTATAAAGGGACATCAATTTTGATCCAATCGATGGATATCCACCCGACATTACCCGTTAGGTTAGGGTATTTTTTAGGGAAGGGGTATGAGTTTCATATTTCAAAACCTGGCGCAGGTAGGGCGGTATGGATATGAGGTTTCTATCTTTCATAATACCCACCCAACCCACGATATATATATATATATATATATATATATATATATATATATATATATATATATATATATATATATATATATATTTGACTACTTACGTTAGAAAACAACAAAACATCTGACAAAAAAAGAAACAATATATCAATTAACTGTAATGTAAATAACGCTATTATCTCTTTAATATATCAATTGTCGAGGTCAAAATCCTTGGTTTTTTCTCTCCCAATCGATTCTTCTGTGCTTTCAAAATCAGGGATGAAAGGTGCATTTTTTTTTTAATATTTTCTTTTTAACTTTTATGAATGTATTCCTTAATATAATCATCATTCCCTCATATCAATTGTCAAACCCAAAATCCGTGTCAATCCAGTTACGTTGTATATTAATATTTTTTTCTTTCACAACTCATTATCAACGGTACAGATAACCTTTGTGTCACTGATTGAGACACGATGGTTGTGCCCATATTATTAATCTATCTGTTGAAAATACGATCTTGGAATTTCGAACACCTTTGTTTGTTTCTTTTTTTCTTAAAAAACTGACAATTTTATTTATGCTTTTAAGTTAAGATAAACATTTTTTTTGTCACATTTATGATATTTTGATAGTCTACATAATGTTTTGTCATGAATCATGGTCATAAATATTCTTTTTCAATAATTTGTAGGATTTATAAGTCATTTTTCATGGATGAAACTTATTACCCCACAGAACGGCTATCACGTTTTAAGAATTCAACACATTCAGATACACAAAGACGACGAAAAAACACCCTCAAATATCACGTTCTAAGGTTTCAACACATATTTTAAGACTCGATGTTGCGTATAATTTCGATATTTAATTATAATAGAACCATATATCCATGGATATCCATAGACCTTGTATATCCACATGGGTACGGCATTGCACTACTAAAAAATTTATACTCGCATGGGCAATGGTTAGGGTATGGGTAAGATTTGTTTTTTGATAGGTAGGGTATGGATATGTAAAATCCGTGTCCACCCGTACTCATTGTCATTCCTACCCATGAGGATATCCACGGGTCCGTGGATATCCATTGATATTTGATTTCATCCTTAACCAAACATCTTAATTTTATAAAATGCAGAAAGAGAATGTAATGCCCCGTTCCCGGACACCGAGTCCTTATCCGGAAAGAGCGCTCGGCACAAATATTATCAAATAAATTCAATAATATATGTAAGCCTTACGTCATACATCAGAACTAAAACGACGCGGAAGATAAAACGACTCGGGAAAAACAAAAGATCGAACACACGGTTTTCAATGCTGTAAAACTAAATCCAATAAAGAATACTAAACATCCAACGTTAAATCCAAAATAATTCAAACGGAACTATTCCAAAAGAAAGACAACATTGTTTGAAACTAAATCAACAACATTATTGAAAGAAATCAAACTAAAGAACTAAGTCTTCAAGAGCTCCATCTCACACATCCTCGTCAAAGAACTCATCAGCATTAGCAACCTGTTCATCTTCTTTAGGGAAAGAGAAAGACAAACACAAAGTAACGGGGTAAGTACATAAGTACTTAGTAACACGTAGAAGATCGTACAACGTCAGTCTCATAAAGAAATAAAAGCAACGCCGTCTTTTATTAATTCATTCCGTTATTAACCCTAACTAACTATCATATTATGTTCATACCATAACATGAGGTTCCAAAGGTATCTAGCTTAGCTCAAGTTTGTTACATCATAAATAACAAGGGCACTACGCCTAGTAATAGGATGTACTAGGACAACTGGGTGCAACCTACTTAGAGACACGCTCTAGTAGCCCCGGGAATATCTGAGTCCCGATAGTGTGATAACCGGCAGAATGTACCAGACGCTTTATCTAGCCAATCGATTGACCGGCGTGGGTACAGTCTACTTTGTCTGGTCAAAGAACACATCGCGATATTGTACTATGCCTTACCAAGCATTGCATGATGTTTAAGATTATTAATCTAGCACATATGTTTGATTAGATGCTTAACTAGACACCTAAGTTGATTTATACAAAAGGCTCACCTAACAGTCTACTCCCTCTTCCTAAGACCACTAGACTCTAACAAAACCTAGCACATACACAGACATCGATAAACCCTAGATTATCGAAGCACAAGGCAAATCCAAAGCTTTCGACGGTCCCACACTTCATCTTTGTAGGAGATTCATATGGTGCCGGAACTAAACGCATCAAAAGCTAATTCAGGGCTTTGTCACATAAGGTTAAGCAGTAAAACATGATTATAAAGCCTGTGTTGGACTTATTTTTATGTTTTGATGATGAGTGCCAGACTAGCTGTTATAGTGAAAAGGCAAAAAGATGTCTAGATCAAATGTATAGGTTTATTAGAGTTTGATCATTGTATAGGTTTGATCAAACAAGCACTGTAAAGGTCAGCTGACTTGTTTCAGCAGACTGGTCAATATCAATAGGGTAGTTAGGTCAGTAGACTTTTCTGGAACCTGCGGAAGACTGAAGGCTGAGGGCTCAAACTTAGTTAATGAAGGCTAAGGGATCAAACTTAGTGATTAAAGTCAAGGATATGCAATCAGAATTTAGGCAAGTCTGTGATGACCTAAACTGATTACATATACCTTGTGTAGAAGGTCTAAGTTTCATAAGTTGGATGATGTTTGGAACTTGGTTATAATTAAAAAGGTGTAATCTAACTTCACAAATAAAAGTTAGATTAAAAGAAATCAGCTGCATTAAATTTGTTACACAGCAAATTGCTGTTCAGCAGACTGATAGGTATTACAGCAGACTGATGAACCTGCTGATAATATATCTCGGTTAATTCAAGATTACATGGATAAGGACAGCCAACTACCTCTGATTTATCAAACAAATCAAGGGCTGAGATTAAAAGAACGTTGGGATGATTCAGGATTTTATCCAATGGTTATAAGTCAAAGGGTGGACAAACTGCACTGTCAAAAAGGAATTCTGACAGTGTCAGTCCTATGAATAGTGACAGAAAGCAAGTCAAATGGGACAAAAACCAGGAACGGTTATATTTGAATTTCAAATACAAGTCACATGCATTCCTACCTATAAATAGAGGACTTTCAACTCAGAAAAAGATGATGATTGTTGAACTTTAAGAGAAAAATATAAGAGATAATTCTAAGCTGAAAAAGCACCCTGCTGAACCTACTGAGCTTAACCTTACTATTCAAGAGAAAATCTTCAAGCGTTTTCTGTATTCAAACTACATCAAGTTTACACACTAGAAGACTGCAAGCTGATGATTATTTCATCCTAATCAAGCTGCTGCAACTGAATCATTTACTTGATTCAATCTTTATTTTACACAGAACCTGCTGAAGACAGTGAAGCATCTGTTGGGTGTGAAAGACTGTTGTTTGTGGTGGAGCTGGTGAAGAGGCAATCCTACCCTTCAAGGACCAGTGGAAGACTTTGGAGCAGCAATCCTACCTGTTCCTAGTTTTCAGTTTGTGAAGCTATAGTCATTGGTGAAGGACAAGCAATCTTAGGAATCTTTGTAATAGATACATCAAAGATCTCTAGTGAATTACCTCCAACATCACAGGAGAAGAGTGGACCGACAGGATTACACCACCTGGAACCACTATAAAATCTGCCTACTTACTTTCTGCATTTACATTCTGTATTTAGTTTATCATACACATCAACCTACTGAATCTAGCAACTGAACTCACACACATACAATACTGAGTATCTAATACTTAGTATCATATTTAACAACAAGTTACAAGGCTTTATTTTTGATATAATTCCGCTGCACAAATTCAGTAAACTCAACCTTCAGTAGACTACTATGTATCAGCAGACTACTGAGGTATCAGCAGACTACTGAAGCATCAGCAGGCTGCTGAACTTGCTGAGTTTGTTAACTCCAAAAAGTTTTAAGTGTTAAGTTTATTCACCCCCCCTCTAAACTTAACCAAAGCCTTTTCAAGGGACCAACAATTGGTATCGGAGCAATGCTTCTGTTCTGAAGTAATCCTACTTGTTGTGCTTGTGAAAATACTTTGAAAAACCTTTTCAAATTATCGATTTTCAAAGACTTGCATCATGGATAACAACCAGTATGCTAGAACAATGTTGATGTGTTCTCTAGATCGTTTTGATGAATATAAACGTCGTATGCAGGCTTACCTTGCTGCAACTCATGATGAAATGATGGATGTGCTCACAGATGGACCACTAGAGATTACAAAGTCAGTAACAGTGGGTGAAGAGACACAGGACATTCCAAAGCCTAAAAGGAATGGACTGCTGAAGATAGAAAGAGAGCAAATATGAACAACATTGCTATTGATATTATCTACGGAACTTTGGATAGCAACATGTACATGAAAGTGAAAGATTGTAAGACAGCAAAGGAACTTTGGGACAAACTACAATTGATCTGTGAAGGCACCGATGAAATAAAGAAGAATAAAATCAGTGTGGCAAAGAAGAAGTTCCAAAAGTTTGAAATGAAACCCAATGAAACCATTGAACAAACTCAACCTACTGAGTGTGATGTACTCACAAGAAGAAATCAACACAAAAATCTTGGAAGCTTTACCTACAAAAGAAGTTTGGAAGATGAAGGTGACTGCCATAGAAGAAATGAGAAGTTTGCATGAAGAAGATACATTCAAGTTGTTCTCGGATCTCAAGGCATATGAATTCAAAAAAAAGTTGTCCCTAAAACTGAAAAGGAAGAGCCAAAAACCACAGCATTGGCTGCTTCACAAGAAGAAGAGACATCAGGATTGCCCTACTGAGCAAGAAGATCAGGATGATGAAAGGTGGAAAGGGTTCTCCAAGGAATTTCACAAAGAAATTCAGTGAAAAGAAAAAGGAAGAAACAAAGAAAGACAATGATTTCTTGTGTTATCATTGCAAGAAACTAGGACACTTCAAACTTGATTGTCCTGAATTAAAATAGAAAAAGGAACCAAATTATCTTTGCTTTAATTGCAAGAAGCCTGGACATTTTAGACCTGATTGTCCAGATCTCCAAAAGAACAAGAGTCAACAAAGAAGACATGGCAAGAAGGCTATGGTTGCTGAAGATGAATCTGGTTATGAAGTGGAATCAGAAAAGGGAAATGAATCGGATGACACTGCACTTGTTGCTGATATGGAAGACTATGCATTAATGGCTAATATGGATGAAACAGAGGAGTTATACAATACTGTATCTATTAACACTCCTGCTGAAAGTGATTGTGAATCAACTTGTGGTTCAAATCCTAGAAACTCTTACAATGAAGAAACTTTGGATGCCATCCTCAATCAACTGAGGAAAATACAATCTGGTTATGAGATTATGAAGGCTGAAAAAGAAGCTCTTCAAGTAGAAGTTGAAAGATTGAATGTTGAATTAAGGGTTCTCAAAGGTAAGGAAAAAGATGTTGGACAGAATCAGTATAATCCTGCTGAACATCCAGTAGCCTCTGAATCTGCTGATCCATCTTGTTCCTCTACTGCATACAAATCTGGAAAGCCTTATGGTGATAGAACAGGGCTTGGATTTGGAACTCAACAATCCAAAAAGAGTAGATCTAGTAAGGCTACTGAACCTAGTGCCAGAATTGGTCCTAAGTTTGTACCTGCACAAGATCCAACTCCCAGTAAGGTTGCTGAGCCAGTAAAACCTGCCGAGAATGCTTCAAAGAAGCAAAATCAGAAGTCAAAGAAGTCATCAGCTCCTAATAAAAGGAACAAATCCAAAAATAGGACTGTTGTGCCTTTTAAGCCTGCTGATAGCAGACCTGCTACCAAGTCTGCTGGACCACAGAAGGGCAAGAAACAAAAATATTCCAAGGATAAGAATCCTAAATCCAAAAATGTTAATCATTCAAGGGATACTTATCTCAGGGGGAAAGGTAGACTGTTCCCTACTGATGATGATTGGAATATTCCTGTACCTGCTGCTAGAAACAGTAAGTATAACCATGCTGCTAGGGTAAAACCTAAGCAATGGACTCAGCAGAGGGCTTACACAAGACCTCAGCAGAGACCTCAGCAGACTCTATATTACAGGGCTATTCCTAACAGACAACAAACCTATGGTTATAATGCTGCTTCTAACAAGAAAAATCACTCCAAACAGCAATATATACCAAAAAGCCAGAAAACATATGTGAATCTTACACAACCAACTGTTTGATCTTATGGATGTGTGGAATACATGTATGAACCTAAGTATGACACCTTCAAAAGAAGACCTTATGGAAATTTACCAGGGGTCATGCTTACCACTGACCATTATGGACCCAAACAGATTTGGGTACCTAAAATGCATTGATTTTGTTTTGTAGGGTGTCTGGTACTTTGACAGTGGGTGTTCCAAACATATGACAAAGAATAAGCACTGTTTGACAGGATACATAGCAAAAGATGGTCCAAAGGTGAATTTTGGCAACAAAAATACACCTGGATATACAAGAGGCTATGGCACACTTGTGAGGAATAGACTAACCATCAAGAATGTTGCTTATGTGGAAGGACTGGACTACAACTTGCTGAGCACTGGACAATTCTGTGACATGGGATACAAGGTCACTTTTGACAAAAACAACTGTATTGTCATAAGTGAAAAAGGTGATCAAGTTGTATTGTCTGGTAGAAGACAACAAAACATGTATGTTGTGGATTGGTCTACTACAGTTCCAGAAACCTGCCTGATTGTGCATACTAAATCAGAACTCAATTGGTTATGGCACAAGAAGTTGAATCATCTAAACTTTGATGATATCAATCAGCTAGTAAAGAAGAAAATGGTAATTGGCTTGCCTGAGATTACATTCAAGAAGGATGCTATTTGTGATGCCTGTCAACAAGGTAAACAAATAAAATCAAGCTTTAAGTCAAAAACTAAACTATCAACTAAGAGAGTGCTAGAATTAATGCACATGGATTTATTTGGACCTGTCACCCCAACTAGTATAACTGGAAAGAAGTACACTTTAGTTGTTGTGGATGATTATTCAAGGTACACTTGGGTGGTTTTTATGAACAAGAAAAGTGAAACACTCAAGATGATGCCTGATCTTTTGAAGAGATTACAAAATGAGAAAAGTTTGACAGTAGTAAAGATAAGATCAGACAAGGGTACTGAGTTTCTCAATAAAGTTATAAGAGAATACTGTGAACAGAATGGTGTACTGCATCAACTTGCTGCTGCTGGCACACCTCAGCAGAATGGGGTTGCTGAAAGAAGAAAAGGAACTTTAAAGGAAGCAGGAAGGACAATGATTTGTGAAGCATTACTACCTGAGAGGTATTAGGCTGAAGCAGTTAATACAGCATGCTATACACAAAACAGAACCTCAGTGAACAAGAAGCTGCTGAAAACACCTTATGAGATTTGGAATGGAAGGAAACCAAATATATCTTATTTCCATCCATTTGGAAGCAAATGTTTTATCTTAAATCATAAGGAGCACCTGAAAACTTTCCAACCTAAATTAGATGAAGGAATTTTCTTGGGATATTCTTCAGTCAGCAAGGCATTCAGGGTACTTAACAAGAGATCACTGAAACATGAAGAAACTATCCATGTTGTGTTTGATGAACCTAAGTTCACTGGAATGAATGATGAAGTTTGTGAACCTGCTGAGGATCTACAAGTCACTGATCCAGATTGTGTGGAAGTCTTGGAAAGGATTAATGACTTAAAAGTTTCTGATACTGCCCCTGCTTAACACTCTGCTGATGATACTACTGATGCAACAACTGAAGCAGTTCAAGGATCTGCTGAGCCCCCTATTGAAGACACAGCAGACCCTACTGAAGATGAGGTTCCTGAGAATCAATCTAACCAAAATCCACAATGGTTAAGGGATCACCATGCTGAACAAGTTATTGGCAACATTCAGCAAGGTGTAAGGACTAGAAGACAATTAGAAGCTATGTTCACTTGTTTTCTATCTCAAGTTGAAGCTAAAGTTGTTGAAGAAGCAATTTCAGATCCAGATTGGATAATTGCTATGCAAGAAGAGTTAAATGAATTTGAAAGAAATCATGTTTGGACACTAGTTGAAAGGCCTAGTCATGCAAATATCATTGGTACTAAATGGGTTACTAGAATTTCCCGGATTTGTGACGGTGGTTTTCGTTGCTAATTCGTCACAAACAGCCGTTTGCGATGAATTTGTGACGAGAAGTATTTCCGTCACAGAACACCCCGTTGCAATTTTTTGCGTCAAAAGTAACCTTGTCACTGCGTTTTGTGACAAAACTGTTACAAAAGTCATACTTTGTGACAAAAAAATTGGTGTTGAATCTGTGACAAAACTTATATTTTGTGACGGATGTCTGACAAAAATTTTCAATAAGTTTGTGATGGAGTGTTGTGTCTAATTTGCTTCATAAAATAGCGACAAATGTGTGACAAAAACTATGACAATTTTGTAACCGAATTTATTGATGAAATAGTGACAACCATATGCTACAAATTTGATATGACTTTGTAACGAATGTGTACGGCAAAATTGTGACAAAATTTTAGTGATTATTATGTGATGAGTTTTTGTGACAATGCTGCTACCGAATTTAGTGATAAAAATGTGACATTTATTTCGTACAATTTTGAGTTAATTTTGTGATGGTGGTTTACGACAATATTGTGACAAAGTATCTTGATAAATTTGTGACAAAGTATCTTGATAAATTTGTGACAAATATTACCTATATTTGTAACGAATTAGTGTCAAATGTACATTTGTAACGAATTATTGTGTCAAATGTATGACCAACGTATCAATAGTTGCAATGATTTTATGACAAAATTTATATTTCATATTTTTACTATTATAATTATTTTAAAAAATTATATTCAATAATATAAATGTTCTCTTAAAAAAAATGTTTCAGTAACATAAATAATCAAAACACTTTCAAGATCATGAGAATCAAGAAAATCATTTTATTCATAATTGAGTCAAATAACATTTCAAAACATGAAATCAAAAATATTCATGATTAACAGACAAATTCGAGGCATTAATGGTTTTATCACCGAAAACAACTCATCTTGTAGACGAGCAATCATCTCTAAAAGTGTCTTGAGTTCTGCATCCCACTCCGATTCTTGACAATCTTGTTAAACATCCGGAAGAACTTGTTTAAAATCATGACGATCTCGCTTGCACAATCAACACAGGTCCACTGTGGCCTCCAGAATCTAGGTCCTTTTATTCCTAAGATATGGTAGGAACCTGTCACTGCTTCTTTAAACCTTTGTTGCCATCACTTCAAATCAAAAGTTGATTCATTCTCTAGAATAATAGAATTACAGAAAAAGGTTGAAAACTAGATAATACACCATATATCATTGATAGGAATTTTGAACTTATAAAACTGCTGAAACTTTTATCACCTCACTATGTGTTGCTAGATCATCAATATGACTCTTATCATTTTTACTCATGTTCGTATATGTGAATACCTCCGCTGCAGCAACTTGACACTCAGAAAAAATCTCCTAAAAACATTATGATTTTTTATAAATAAGACAATTAGACAACCAATTGAATAATGGTCAGGATACCTTTGCATCTCTCCCGGCTTCCCGCAAACCGACTTCATAAATGAACCATAGAAAATCATATACAGAGCAAGCAACAACTGAGATTCCCAACACACAATCAATTATCCAAATTTTGATGAATGGTCAAGGCCAAATTTTGATGAATGGTCATTTACAAAAGAAGCAGCTTCATTTCCCACTCCATTAGACAAGTGTCCACCACTCAACATGTTTGACGTCCCAAAACTCGCATACACCTGAAGCTTATCAAAGAGCAGTACTGCGATGTCATCAACTGAAGATACACCATTAGCAAATGCGCAGTTAGTGCATGATGAATACTGTGACGAGTCTATGAATACAGAAGGAATACAAAGAGTAGAATGCTTTGGAGAATTCACGTTCCTTGTGAGAACCACTAAACATTTAAGGACATAAATTTCTAAAGGGTGGTCTTCAAGTTCAAAATAGTTCGGCACAAACTAGGTGAAAATGTGGAGAAGCTTCAAGACCCATGAGTTCAATAGCTGGATTCTAAGTAAGTTGACTGACATTCCACAAAGAATGAAAGAAGCCGATGTGACCATTTGTCATGCATACGGATTCCAAAACTACACAACAAGATACTACGCATACTGAAAACTCATGCCATTTCTCCTTTTTCACCACCGCCAAATAACACTCACCAAAAAAATTAAAATATATTGCAAGGCAAAGAGAATCCTTTATACTAGATAATGAAAGAAAGGAAATCGTTTTAATATTAATAAAGGTCGAATATGTTACAACCTAAATCCGAGAATAACATAAATTAACACAAAGAACCGAGGCTCATTTCGTATGTGAAAAAACATGGAATTTCTGAATTAATTGATGAAAGGAAAAATCTAGTCAATCTACAAAAACCCATTTCAATTCCCCGTGGCTATTGACATGAAGGGAGATCAGAGTTTCTAGCAATTTTATGCACAAAAAGACCAAATCAAATAGAAAAATGCATCTTGATAGTGACAAACCTCATTCACGATGTCAGCATTGCAATATTCTTAAATGGTTAGCAACCTTGACCTTCCGCTGGCGGCTACCAAGTTTCTTATCAACCCTAACCGTGTGCTCTACTCTTGATTGTGTTGGGGTTTTGATTTTATTTGGTGGATTTGATATGCTTTTCGTCATTCCTAAAATATATATATATATCCTTTCAAAAAAAAAAAAAATATATATATATATATATATATATATATATTATATATATAATTCCTCACAATTTATCTCGGTTTCTTAAAAATCGTGATAAAAAGAAATTAAGAATCATGATAATATTATTCTCACAATCCTTGTCTTAGTTTTTCGAAATCCGTGATCTTTATCATTTCTCAAGTGTGATCTTTAATGATTTTTGTAGAAGTGCGTTGTTAGACACTGTCACGCACCATTGTATTGTAAAGGATCAAACCAATGTAATGTAGTTCTTAAAATTAAGGATGATTAACCTTATATAAAACTCCGTCGAGAGAGTTATAGCTCAAATATTCTTTATTGGAGCCTCGTTTGAGGGCGAAAGTGATGCCGGACGTAGGGCAGTCATGGCTAAAGAAGATTAAGATCACATGATGTGAGTAAAAATGGGGTGTGGAAATTAATGGAGATCCTGCCCACTGATGATCAAGAGACGACTTTTCGGGGGTAGGAGTCAACATGTCCTGTTGAGGAGCAAGCTGTAGGACCGAGTCAATCAAAAATCTATAAGGTCGGGTTAGCTGCATGATACTTGGGACAAGATTGATAAATCATTGAGAGCGACCTTTCTAAGGTCACGGATTGAACTTCGGATAGCGAGAGACCCAACTATGGGCTTGTATTGATCTGGCCTGCTTCACCCTTTTGACCCTCTTTTGGCCTAAACGTCTATGGGATTGTGCTGATTTGGCCCTATTGACCATTATGACCCGCTTTTGGCTCAATACATCAAATGTAAATAATTTTGGGTTATACCCATGTCAATTTTTGTTTATTATTTGTATTAGAAATACTAGAATAAATACTATATAATTGTATAATATAGAAAGAAGTATAACACACACACATTTTGTCTGAGTAAGGCTCGAACCTAGTACTAAGAGGTGGTCGTGGGCCTTAACTTTGACTGCTAAATCAAGGGCTCGTTGTCCTTTATAATTTGATTTGTTAAACTTGAAACTTTATTTTTTTTTTCTACCGAAAGTTTTTTTTCCCAAGATAACAACAAAATCAATTTTCTAACTGATTTTTTGTGTCTAATAATTGTTTTTTTTTTCTAGTTTAAATTGTGCTATATATTTCATCTATTTAGTGTCTTCTATCATTAAATAGACTACATGAAACCAGGGAACGTTGTCACACATGAGTGACCAAATATATTCATGAAAAATTATGTCACTAATTTGACAATAAATATACATGGAAAAACTTGTCCATTATCGAATTACTAGGGATATTTTAGTGACAAAGGTAGTCCGTCGCATATTTGTCACAAATAATGGCATTTGAATTGGTACGAAGATTTTGTGACAAAATGTTACTGTTTATCGTCATGTACATATTTTGTCACATTATCCTCACAGTCGCTTGTAAAAATAATTTTTATATATTTTGTCACTCATCCATCTAAACATTGCTACATTAGTGCCCTAAAATTTTTGTCACAAAATTTAGTCACAATTTTTGTCGCTACTTTAAAAGTAAACATAAATGGGTTAGTTTATCCGTTAGTGATGAATTAGCAAGGAAATATTTAGTGACCAAGCTAGTTTGTCGAATACTTGTAAAAGATAATGGCGCATAAATTTAGCGCGAAGGTTTGCGACAAAATAGTTACTGGTTTTTTGTCACAATATCGTCGCAATTTTTCGCAAAAATAATCTTTTTATGTTTTGTCCCTAATTTATAGTAATGATGTCTCAAGTTCTAGCACAATATTTTTTTTTTTGTGATTTGTCACTAAACCATTGAAACACTGTCACAAATCACCAACGAAATATTTTCACAACTTTTTTGCCATAAAATTCTCGTCACTAATTAGTGGGTAAATAGATGTGGGCAAAATTTTCCAATAGTGACAAATTAGCTACAATAATATTTGTGACGAAAACACTATATCGTAGATTTGTCACAAAATATGGCGCTGAAATTTGGCGCGAATGTTCGCGACAAAGTGGTGATAAAAAGTTTGTGACGTACATTTTTTGTCGCATTGTCATCATAATTCGTGGTAAAAATAACTCCTTTTGTATTTTGTCAAGGAATAGTAGAAAATATGTCGCAAATTAGTGACGAAATATTTTTGTCACAAATATCCGTCACAAATCCACGAAATTCTAGTAGTATACAGAAACAAACTTGATGAATCTGGTACCATTGTAAGAAATAAGGCCAGACTAGTTGCAAAAGGCTATTCTCAAGCAAAAGGAATAGATTTTGATGAAACTTATGCACCTGTTTCAAGATTGGAAGCTATCAGATTATTCTTGGCACATGCTGCATATAAAAACTTCAAAGTATATCAAATGGATGTCAAAAGTGCATTTTTGAATGGCATTCTAGATGAGGAAGTGTATGTTCAGCAACCTCCTGGATTTGAAGTTAAAGATCAAGAATATAAAGTGTATAGACTCAACAAGACACTTTATGGATTGAAACAAGCACCAAGAGCTTGGTATGAGACTCTATCTCAATTCTTGGTGGACAATGGTCTTACAAAAGGCACCATTGATAAGACTCTTTTCAGAATCAGTGAAGGGGACAGCACCCTGCTGGTCCAGATTTATGTTGATGACATAATCTTTGGTTCTGAAAATGAATTACTATGTGAAAAGTTTGCAAATCTAATGAAGAGTAAGTTCCAAATGAGTATGATGTGAGAAATGAACTACTTTTTAGGACTGCAAGTCAAACAATTGAAAGATGGAATCTTCATTCATCAAACCAAGTACACTAAAGAGCTGCTGAAGAAGTTTGGTATGGAAAATAGCACCAAGATATCAACTCCTATGAGTACAAACATCAGATTGGATGAAGATAAATAAGGAAAAGATGTTGATCAGACCTTATACAGAAGGATGATAGGCAGTCTGATGTACCTTACTGTCAGCAGACCTGATATATCCTTTGTTGTAGGTGTTTGTGCAAGATTTCAATCTAAACCTAAAGAAAGTCACTTAGGTGCAGTCAAGAGAGTTCTCAAGTATCTAAAAGAGACTTTGGGAGTAGGGATATGGTACTCCAAGGATGGAAGCTTCAAAGTTATATCATACTCAGATTCTGATTATGCTGGATGCAAGATTGATAGAAAAAGCACCTCAGGAACCTGTCAGTTAATGGGAAATAGACTGGTTTCCTGGTTCAGCATGAAACAGAACTCTATATCAACTTCCACTACTGAAGCAGAGTATATTGCTGCTGGAAGTTGCTATGCTCAAGTATTGTGGTTAAGACAACAGTTAAGGGATTATGGAATTGAAGAAAAGGAAATTCCAATCATGTGTGACAACATAAGTGCAATTGCAATCACTGAAAATCCTGTTTTGCACTCAAGAACCAAGCACATTGATGTAAGACATCACTTTATAAGAGATCATGTTTAAAAGAAGGATGTGGTGGTTCTGTATGTCCCTACTGAAGATCAACTTGCTGACATTTTCACTAAACCACTTGATAGTGAAAGATTTGCCAAATTAAGAACTGAACTTGGAATTATTAGAGTTGACTGATAATCAGCAGTGTACTGGGATTCACCAAGGGGATTAGTCTTTGCTATGTTGGGTGAGCTCACTTAGCAGATTAGTCATTGGTATCAACAATTACATGTACTTATGTTTGGAAAATTGAGCAAATGAGGTTGCCAAGGGGATTGATCTTTGTCATGTTGGGTGAGCTCACTTGACAGATCAGTCATTGGTATTAAACTTCATCTTGTATTATCAATTGAACAAAACAAGAAGAAATCAGGGATCAGCAGAGTCACATTGTCAGCAGGCTGCTGAAGCATCTTTATCAACAGACTGCTGAGCCAACCCTGCTGAAGTTTACCCTGCTGAATGGAACATTACACAGTCAAACTTTATTAAAGTCAAAGAGCAATTGGCGGGATATTTATTTTATCATTTATGACCACGGTTACACGATCTAACGGTTACAATACGTTTTGGAAAGTAATGGGCCACGTGTCAAGCTAACATTCACTCAGATTAATCATGGTCAATATGGATGTACGTGCACTGACAGCTACAACAACTCCCTGTCTATATATACAGACCTATTACACAGAAGATACTCTACTGGAAATCTGCTTATATCTCTGCTTTTACACTGTGTGAACACAGATTTACAAAACTTTCTCCTTCATCTTTTTCTTGTAACAATGGCGGAAAAGATTGATGTTCAAATCGAATCAAGTCAAAGTGTGAGAGGTTTTGTTGTTGATGCTAATAAGACAGAATTAGCTATCAACATTGGTCGAAGAATAAGAAGATATGCCGGATTGGAGAATGTACTGAACATTAGATTGGAAACAATCTCATATACAAACGTTGTCAGTTTTTGGAAGAATATTCAGATAAAGGAAGGAACTAAAGCATTCAAAACAGTTGTGAATGCATAAGAAATAGAAGTTTCCTCAAGTCTGCTGAGGCAAATTTTTGGTTTTGAAGAAACAGTAGATGGTCCAACAAATCCTGAGGCAATGGGATTGTCCAAGATGGATTTTGTTGATAAAATCAAGACAAACAAAGACACCAAATCAATTCCTGGCATCAATTGTAGACACAATGGGAATGAGTACAACCTGCTGAGCAAACTCATTGCAAAGTATATTTTAGGGCTGGTTGGAAGTATGGATACTCTATTAGGACCCAAGGTAGAGCTGATGATGATCATTTGCAGAAGCATGAAGTTTGATTGGGCTGGATATTTTATTCATTACATGAAGAAAGTAGCCAAGGAGGAAAGAGAAGGGGAAAGGAAATCCAAGGCCTTACCTTTAGGATTAATGGTTCAGACCCTGCTGAATCATTTGGAGATCCCTGATGTTGCACCTGAGAAGATCAATCAGTCCAGATACAAGAAAGAGATTGATTAAGCTATCCCTGGTCTGGATGATGATGAAGAAGATGTTGCAGAGGCTGCTGATAATGATAGTGATGGAGATGATGGTGATGCTGGTGGTGAGCAGATTAAGAAATCTGTTAAGTCTGCTGCACCAAAGAAGACCACTGAGAAAAGAAAGGCTGCAGATACAAAGAAGATTACTGAGATCTTGAAGCCTAAGAAGACAAAGAAGCAAACAGCACAGACTGCTAAGTCTGCTGAGGGTCCAGCTGAAGATGAGAATACTGACCCTGCTGTAGCTGCTAGAAAAACTGTTGTTGAGATTTTGAGAGAACAACAGAAGGAAGCAAAGAGAAAAAGGAAGTCTACTATGGTTGAAGTAGAAGATGAGCCACTTTCCAAGAGGATGAAGGAGATTCTCCACAAAAAGAAACATGGAAAGGGAAAGCAATTGAGAATCTTAGAGGCTCAAAGGGCACAAGAAGAAGAAGAAAGTGATGTAGAAGAAGAAGAGGCTATTGAGGCTGAGCCCTTGACTATTATCAAGCCTAATGAGGAAGCAGAGGTTGTTGTTGAGCAACCTGCTGAAGAGTCACAGCGGACTACTGAGACTGAACCTGCTGTTGATGTTGCTGGATCCTCATCTACTAAGATTACTGAGCCAACTGAAGATGCACAAGTTGTTGTTGAGCAACTTATAGAAGAACCACATCAACCCATTGAATCTACACCTGCTGTGGTGAGTGAAACATTGGTCCAAGACCCTGCAATTCCTGCAATAGTTTAGGGGGAAGAGCAGTCTGCTACTAACCCTGCTGATGATCATATAAGTCAGGGGGAACCAAGTGTGGTACAGATGGAGGTAGTAGGTAGTAATATCCAACCTGAGCAACCTACTAGCCTTGAAGCATCTGTAGAAGAAACATTGAATCTACTTGTTGAGACCTTTGGAGGTCAGCAAGGTAGTGCACAAGCTCCCAGAGGATCATTCCTGCCCTATGAAAAACATGAGAAAAAGAGGAAAGAGGGGTATGTTGATCCAAAACTCCTGCTGGTGGCTGATTACTTCCAATGGAAGTTTGGATTCTATAAGAAACAAAAACCTACTGCAGAACCTATGACAGACTTTGAAGAATGGGTTTTTGAGAAATTGGGAGTGGAGAGCTTGCTGGATCTGATTGATACCTCTTTGTTACAATCAAGGCTGATGGATTTGTTTGATGAACAACAGAAAGAGGAGGGTATCAAGTTCAGGAATCCAAGAGGTGATGATGGTGATTCTTCATCATCTGATTCTGATGATAATCTACCCTCTGGTCCAGGAGAAGTCAGTGGAAGTGCCATTTTTATTGAACCAAGAGTAGAGCAGTCTACTGGTGCTGGACAGTCCACTGAGAGAGAGCAAACTAGACAGATGAATGAGGTTGAGGACAATCTCACCATAGATGATATTGAGGCACAAATCAATGAGGTAATAGATGGTGGTGCAAACAGAATGGTTGGTGAGATTGAGGATTTATTTGTGGTTGAACCTACTGATCAACCTGAGGATCAGCAAGCTGAAGATTTGAGTGAAGAAAGAGTCACTGATCATGATGAGCCAAGTGTTAGTTCTGAGGACTCAATTCAATATCAAAACTGGGTTGACACTGATGGCACCCTGACCAGCACTGCAAATCTACTAAGAAGGATTGGTGATTTGGGAGAACTTCAACAGGAAAACATGGACATTCTCCCTGATCAAGTTGTTGTGGCATTCATTGCACCAGATCCAAAAATTGAAGA
This sequence comes from Gentiana dahurica var. dahurica, assembly GCA_024500145.1. NCBI lineage: Eukaryota > Viridiplantae > Streptophyta > Magnoliopsida > Gentianales > Gentianaceae > Gentiana > Gentiana dahurica. The sequence continues at coordinate 24,492,054 of CM044899.1, read as the reverse complement.
GGAGGTACAGGTTATTGGGCTACAAACAACACCTGCACAAAGGTTGGAACAGGAGGTACAGGCTGCTGAGTCTCAAACTGGACAAAGCTTGGAACAAACTTTGGGTTTGAAGGAAACCCCTGTTGTTGATGAGGCTGCTGTAGTGGAGCCTACTGGAGTCAAGGCCACTAAAGGTAAAGATAGTCAGCAGGCTGCTGTTGTTAATGAAGAAGAACAGCTGTTGGACTATGACTTTAGTGATGAGGAGTTCCAAATGCCTGAAGAAGAAAATGTTGCTATTGATCCCCCACAGGCATTTGTACCTATTTTTGAAGAACCAGCTCTTGATCCTATCTTGGAAGAATATCAAGGTCCTAACCCTGCTGGACTAGATAGGAGTTGGGAAATGGTTGTGAGCAATCAGAGGCAACAATATAATGTTGAGGAGCCTGCTGATGGAGCTGCTGGAGAAATGGCTAGTGGAGTACCAGCACATGTCCTGGAAGAGTTGAGGACTGTCAGAAATGATATTGCAAATCTAAGAACTCAACTGGACAGGCAAGAGCAGAGGTTTGATGATTTGATCAATTTGGTGGAAAATAGAGGGAGGACTACAGAAACAGTTGCCTCCAATATTACCTCAAATCAGTATGCTCTTAATGATCTTGCAAAGGAAGTGAAAGGAATCAAGCAAAAAAACCAATTTATATCCATTCATCAGAAACTTGACAAGCTTGCTGAAACACCCAAGCCTGCTGAGGCTGCTGGAACATCTCAACCTGCTGGATTGGATCCTAAAGTTACTGAGAGGATCAATCTACTGGAGCAGACTTTGCAATCAAGGATTACCGCAGTTGATACAAGAACTGAGATTATGGAAGGACAACTGAGTAATCTGATTATCACACAGGAGAGTGTTCATGGCCTACTGTCCCGTTTTGTTGATGATGTCACTAAGGGGGAAGAGGGCCAAACAGCAGTAGCAAAAGAGGCTGCAAGGATTTTTGCTAAGAAGAAATGGGAGAATGAGATAAATGCATTCAGGGAACCAGCACCTGGCAGAGTTCAACTTACTGATGATCTCCTTAAACAATACAAGAATGAGTACTATAACAGGAGGAAACCTTATCATGACGAAGGATTTCATGAAGGTTTAAACTCTTTCTTGGGATTGAAGTTTTGGGGAGCAAGAGTTAAAGCCTTGAGGGCAAGTTTTAGAGGTGGAAGAGGTGGAAGAAGTGGTAGAGGTGAAAGGAGTTTGCCTATCACAAAAGCTAAAGACTCTCTGAATGAATTTAAAGAACTTTAATGAGAATGGGATTCAGAGTCAATCAAATCAATCTCCTTCTACCAGAAGCTTGGAAATGGTGGAAAGAAGTCAATTCCTACATTGATTTCACTCTGATTGAGAATGAATGGATGACAGAAATAATGGAAGAAATCAGAGCCTATCAAGAACAAGTGGAGAAGGCTAGACAGGAAAGAGAAAGAAGACAGTAGATCAGCATACTTATTATATTCTATCTTTGCTGCATCTAGACTGTAATAACTGTGAACAAATGATTATAATGAGAATTGACTGGAAATTTGTTCTGTTTATGTTTTAATCTTTTTGCTTTGCTGTTAGGTGAGGGTAATGGCATCATCACCAAAAAGAGGGAAATTGTTAGACTTATTTTTATGTTTTGATGATGAGTGCCAGACTAGCTGTTATAGTGCAAAGGCAAAAAGATGTCTAGATCAAATGTATAGGTTTATTAGAGTTTGATCCTTGTATAGGTTTGATCAAACAAGCACTGTAAAGGTCAGCAGACTGGTCAATATCAGTAGGGTAGTTAGGTCAGTAGACTTTTCTGGAACCTGCTGAAGACTGAAGGCTGAGGGCTCAAACTCAGTTAATGAAGGCTAAGGATCAAACTTAGTGATTAAAGTCAAGGATATGCAATCAGAATTTAGGCAAGTCTGTGATGACCTAAACTGATTACATAGACCTTGTGTAGAAGGTCTAAGTTCCATAAGTTGGATGATGTTTGGAACTTGATTATAATTAAAAAGGTGTAATCTAACTTCACAAATAAAAGTTAGATTAAAAGAAATCAGCTGCATTAAATTTGTTACACAGCAAATTGCTGTTCAGCAGACTGATAGGTATTACAGCAGACTGATGAACCTGCTGATAATATATCTCGGTTAATTCAAGATTACATTGGAAGATTACATGGATAAGGACAGCCAACTACCTCTGATTTATCAAACAAATCAAGGGCTGAGATTAAAAGAATGTTGGGATGATTCAGGATTTTATCCAATGGTTATAAGTCAAAGGGTGACAGACTGCACTGTCAAAAAGGAATTCTGACAGTGTCAGTCCTATGAATAGTGACAGAAAGCAAGTCAAATGGGACAAAAACCAGGAACGGTTATATTTGAATTTCAAAACAAGTCACATGCATTCCTACCTATAAATAGAGGACTTTCAACTCAGAAAAAGATGATGATTTTTGAACATTAAGAGAAAAATATAAGAGATAATTCTGAGCTGAAAAAGCACCCTGCTGAACCTACTAAGCTTAACCTTACTGATCTAGAGAAAATCTTCAAGTTTCTGTATTCAAGCTACATCAACTTTACACACTAGAAGACTGCAAGCTGCTGATTATTTCATCCAAATCAAGCTGCTGCAACTGAATCATTTACTTGATTCAATCTTTATTTTACACAGAACCTGCTGAAGACAGTGAAGCATCTGTTGGGTGTGAAAGACTGTTGTTTGTGGTGGAGCTGGTGAAGAGGCAATCCTACCCTTCAAGGACCAGTGGAAGACTTTGGAGCAGCAATCCTACCTGTTCCTAGTTTTCAGTTTGTGAAGCTATAGTCATTGGTGAAGGACAAGCAATCTTAGGAATCTTTGTAACAGATACATCAAAGATCTCTAGTGAATTACCTCCAACATCACAGGAGAAGAGTGGACTGACAGGATTACACCACCTGGAACCACTATAAAATCTGCCTACTTACTTTCTGCATTTACATTCTGTATTTAGTTTATCATACACATCAACCTACTGAATCTAGCAACTGTAATCAAACACTCACACTACTGAGTATCCAATACTTGGTATCATATTTAAGAACAAGTAACAAGGCTTTATTTTTGATATTATTCCGCTTCACAAATTCAGTAAACTCAACTGTCAGTAGACTACTGAAGTGTCAGCAGGCTACTGAAGTGTCAGCAGACTACTGAGGTATCAGCAGACTGCTGAAGTTGCTGAGTTTGTCAACTCCAAAAAGTTTTAAGTTTTAAGTTTATTCACCCCCTCTAAACTTAACCAAAACCTTTTCAAGGGACCAACAGCCTGAAACCAAGCTGACACGAAAAACAGTGAAAAACGGAATAACTAGGTCAAACGCCCGTCTGACTCCCAGTACACGCCCGTCTGCCTTGGACGTGCGTCCACCAACCCCCTGACGCCCGTCCGTGAAATTCAGCCACATCCTGTATCACAACTGAACCCTCAAACTCCCGTCCAAAATACCCCAAACGCTCGTCTGAGCTGCCGCTACCTCAGACGCCCGTCTGCCTGGGATTTTCCCAGAAAATCTGCAACTGCGTACACGCGATTTCCAACCCAAATCCAACCCAAACTCCAACCAAAATAGATTCAAAACCATGAAAATAAACATACAAATTGCTCTACAACTTTATGACACCTTAATTATACGATAAGAACACCACGTTACCTTAAATTTGCGTGCTACTACGACCCACGCTACCAACGCCTTGAAAAGGTTAAACCTTTAACTCCAAACCTATAAACGATCAATCCCAAGACGATCACTATGATGTTTAAACTCAGAAAAACGTAGCTAAACAACGATGATGAACAAACCCTAATATCAAGAACGATGAGGGAAAACTTACGTTAACGGAATTAGGGATTGTTGGTAACGAAATGATCCTCGTCTCGCGGTGATCCTTTCTCTCTTGAGATGTCTGTTGAAAAGAGCAACGGTTTAGCTTCGAAATTCGAAATCCTCTTCTCTTCTTTTTCTTCTCAAAACTAGCGCCTCTCAGTTTGATTTTTACGTAAAACAACAACTAGGTTAATTTAGGATTAGTTTTCCTTTCATAATCCCAATTAAATCTAATTATTCCTTATTAATTAAATTCAATTAATCATTTTCCTTTTCTTTTCCTTTTTCTTTTAATCCTTTAAAACAAAACTAAATATTCAGATTTTTCGTGAAAAGACAAGGATGCCCTTTTAGAAAAATCGGGATATTACATTCCTCCCCCTTTAAGAGGAGTTTCGTCCTCGAAACTAGATCGTACCTGGTAGATGAGGGAACTCTGGGAACTCGTCGAACATTTCTGCTTCCACTTCCCAAGTGGCTTCCGTCGGTGCATGATTGCTCCATTGCACTAACACTAACGGGATCACTCGCCTCTTTATCATCTTTTCATTCCTATCCAGAATCTTTATCGACTTCTCCACGTATGAAAGATTATCTTGCAAAACTTTTGGATCGATCTCAGATTCCACGTCCACTTTAGATAGACACTTCCTAAGCATCGATACATGGAAGACATTGTGGTACTCTAGAAATCGATTCTGGTAACCGTAGCCTATAAGCCAACTTCCCAAATCTTTCGATGACATCAAAAGGTCCTACGTACCTTGGACTTAGCTTTCCTTTCTGTCCGAACCTCTTGACACCCTTGATTGGAGACGCTCGAAGGTAAACTCTATCCCCGACCTCAAACTCTAGCGGTCTTCTTCTAACGTCGGCCCAACTCTTCTGACGATCTTGAGCGGCTTTCAGATTCTTTCTTCTCACCTCGATCTTCTCCTTGGCTTGCTGAACCATCTCCGGCCCTGTGATATGTTTCTCTCCCACTTCATCCCAATAGAGTGGAGTCCTACACTTCCTACCGTACAAGGTCTCAAAATGTGGCATTCCCAAAACAAGCATGGTAACTATTGTTGTAAGAAAACTCGGCCAAATTGAGGTAATCTATCCATGATCCTCCGGCATCCAAAACACAAGCTCTAAGCATATCCTCAAGAGTTTGAATTGTTCTCTCTGACTGCCCATCCGTCTACGGATGAAACACTGTACTTAAATCGGTCTTCGTCCCAAAAGCTTTCTGCAAACCCTTCCAGAAGCGACTGCTAAAAATCTACTGTCCCTGTCGGATACAATGGATAGAGGCACACCATGAAGCTTCACTATATTGTCGATATACATAGTAGCGAACTTCTTTATAGGCAAGTCCACTTTACATGGCAAGAAATGGGCTGATTTTGTAAGTCTATCCACAATCACCCAAATCATGTCATGACCGCCCTTAGTCTTAGGCAAACCGGTGATGAAATCCATCATGATATTCTCCCATTTCCATTCCGGTACCTCCAAGGGTTTCAACAAACCTCCTGGTCTTCTGTGTTCTGCTTTCACTCTCTGGCATGTATCACATCTTGCCACAAACTCTGCAATCCCTAACCTCATACCAGGCCACCAATATCTCTCCTTGAGATCTCTATACATCTTAGTGGCTCCTGGATGTACCGCAAAAATGAGCTTCATCCATAACCTTCTCCCTTAGGCCATCTACATCGGGCACACACAAACGGTCTCCGTACCAAAGATGACCACTCTTGTCCAACTGATAACCCACTGTAGGTTTCTCTCGAGCTACTCGCTTCAAATCAATCAACACAGGGTCTTTATCTTGCTTAGCCCGAATCTCATCTAGCAAGTCTGACCTTGCCATCAATGGCGCCAAATTCTGAGCTTCACCCTTCCTTTAAATTACTTGAATCTGCATCCTATCCAACTGATCCACAACTTCTTGCAAGGTAGTGATAGCATTAACCACTCTCCGGCTAAGTGCATCAGCTACAACATTTAGCTTTACCCGGGTGGTATTGAATGTCCAAGTCGTAATCTTTCACGAACTCCAACCATCTTCTTTGTCTCATGTTCAGATTCTCCTGAGTAAAGAAGAATTTAAGACTCTTATGATCCGTGAAGATCCTTGCCTTGACACCATACAAATAGTGTCTCCAAAGCTTCAGAGCAAACACCACTACTGCCAACTCCAAGTCGTGTGTAGGGTAATTCTTCTCATGCACCTTTAACTGCCTAGATGAATAAGCAATTACCTTTCCTGATTGCATCAAAACGCAACCCAAAACTTGACCCGATGCATCCGTGTATACATCATAGTTATCAAAAACTTCCGGTAATGCTAACCAAGGTGTTGTTGTCAATTTTTCTTTCAAAGTCTGGAAAGCTTCCTCACATTCACTGGTCCACTCATACTTAACATTCTTTTGATTAAGCCTCAGAGAGGTGTATCTATCTTAGAGAAATCCTTTACAAACTTCCGGTAGTACCCAGCTAAACCCAAGAAACTTCTTATCTCCGTTACTGATGTCGGTCTAGGCCACTTAGAAACGGCTTCTATCTTTGCTGGATCCACCTTAATGCCTTCTCCATAAATTATATGCCCAAGAAAACTAACTTGGTCCAACCAAAAATCACACTTAGAAAACTTGGCATACAATTTGTTCTCCCTTAAGGTCTGTAGAACTATCCTTAGGTGTTCTTCATGCTCTTTCTCATCCGTAGAGTATACCAAGATAACGTCTATGAAAACTATCACAAACTTATCGAGATAAGGCATGAAAACTCTTTGCATCAAGTCCATGAACTTCGATGGAGCATTAGTGAGTCCAAATGGCATGACCAAAAACTCATAATGTCCATATCTCGTACTGAAGGCTGTCTTAGGTATATCTGACACCTTGATCTTCAACTGATGATAACCGGACCTAAGATCAATCTTAGAGAACACCTTCTTACCTTGCAACTGACTGAACAGATCATCAATCCTTGGTAAGGGATACTTATTCTTGATTGTCAGTTTATTCAGCTCCCTGTAGTCGATGCACAAACGCATACTCCCATCTTTCTTCTTCACAAACAAGACCGGTGCTCCCCATGGTGATGTACTTGGCTGGATGATGTTTTTCTCTAGCATCTCCTTAAGCTGAGTTTTCAACTCTTTCAACTCCGCTGGTGCCATCCTATAAGGAGCTTTAGCCACTGGTGATGCTCCCGCAATCATTTCAATCTCGAACTCTATGGTCCTATCAGGCATGTGTCCAGGCAAATCTTTCGGAAAACTTCAGGAAAGTCCTTAACTACACGAGTCTCTCCTAACTCGGGCCTATGCTTTTCCTTATCTAATGCATAAACAACGAAACCCTGGCAACTCCTCTTCAAAGCTTTTAGGGCTTTAACTGCCGAGATAGTCGGATAACGACCCTTGCTAGGCTTGTATACGTTACCCTGAAACGTCTTAGCTGATTTCCCTGGGGCCTTAAAGATCACCCTCTTACCTCTACAATCCAAGTAGACGAAATTCTTGGACAACCAGTCCATACCTAGGATAACATCAAAGTCTGAGAAATCTAACACGGTCAAGGCATGCTGGCACTTGTAAGTCCCAACTCTGATATCAACTTGGGGTGTGACTTGAGCACATCTAGTAACTCTGCCCAAAGGTGTGGTTATACTCAAAGGTCTCTCCAATTCCTTAAGAGGTAGGTTCAACTTCTTAGCTATCTTAGAGGAAACAAAAGTCCCCGAAGCTCCAGTATCAAACAGAGCTGAAACTGCTAGATTATCTATGATTATGGTACCTAACAAGTGAATCAATTTAAGTACAAATATGTAATATCATATGCACGCTATATCATATTAAATATTTATAATAAACACAAACACTGAAAAGTACCTGTCACCACAAGGTCATCTAACTCTTTCGGTTCTGCATATGCGCAAAGACACGAACTGGTCTGCTGCCCATAGCACGATTACACTGCTGGTTACCTCGTCCTCCTGCCTGATTACCTTGCGAGAGCTTCTTAGGACACGCCCTCGAGTAATGTCCCACTTCCCCGCAGTGGAAACAACTCAAGCTACCTGCCATGCACTCTCTTGTGTGTGTCTTGTTACACTTAGCACAAACTGATGGCGTCCCACTTGCTAAACTCTTCGTAGCTGGATTCCCTGTCCTCTTAACATTTTGCTGCGGTGCTCCTCTGTTACTTCCTTGATAATTCGAAAAAGACCTCTTATCTCCAACTACAACCGTCTGTCTACTGGCAAATCTTTCCGCAATCAAAGCTCTATCCATGACGCTTGCCATGCTAGTGGGTCTATCTCCTAGCATGCCCTTTGCCACTTCATGCGACAATCCTTCCATGAACTTGTCAATCTTTTTCTCCTCGCTTCTCATGATTTCAGGGTAGAATCTGCCTAATTCATGGAATTTCTGGGAGTACTGTGTCACTGTAGTGTATCTTCCTTGTTTCAAACTCAGAAATTCATTAGCCTTTGCATTATGTGCTGTTCTAGGAAAGTATTCCTTGTATAATATGTCCTTAAACACTGCCCAATCCGTGATCCTTGGATTAACCTGCTTATAAGCTTCCATCCAACTTTCAGCATTCCCTACCAACAAGGATATGGCTAAATGAGCCCACTCAGTTTCTGGAGCCTTCACATTCCTGCACGTCCTCTCAAACCCACAAATCCATAAATCTGCTGCTGCTGGCTCAACATTTCCAAAGAATTCTGGCACCCTGTGCTTCTTCATTTTATCATACCAATCCACGTGTCTGTCGTAGCCCTCAAACTAATGATGATGTACTGGCTGCTGAACTGGTGGAGCAGATACTGTGGTTGAGGCTGCTGAACCTGCTGTTGGGAGTGAGTCTGCTGTGGATAGGTGTAGCCAGGTGCTACAAAAGTATCGGATCTAGGCGGTGGTGGAGGTAGAACCGTTGGCTGAGGTGTAAAACTTAATGGTGTGGGGGAAAACACTGATGCCTGTGGTCGACTGAAAAACTGACTAGCCGGTGGCACAGACGCTTGCTGAAGTTGCACAGAAATGGTTGGGAAAGTACTCACCGGTGGATGGGAAAGTCCAAAACCTGTCCAGCTTGTGGTCATTGGAGACACAGACACTCCTGGTGTCACCCCTGCTGAAGTAATGATAACCGGTATACTGGGGTTAAACCGTGAGGGACCCCCTTGTTCCACTCTTCCCTTGACGATGATATCTGGTCCTTGGTTCACCCCACGCATGATGTTGCTCACAGACGGGGTGTTAACTTGGGAAACTGTAGGGCCCTGGGTAGCTAGTCCACTTCTTCTCCTTCTCGGAATCACAACCCCGGTAAATCCTGCCTCAGTGCTACCCGTCCGGGTATTAGCCGCCTCGGTGTTATTCGTATTAGCTCCTCCTCTAGTAAGAACCATTATGTAACCAAGAAAAGAGAGGGGTTACTAAAGCTCTAACACTTATCTTAAAGAAGAAATCAAGTCCTACACAGCAAGGAAAACCTTTCTCTCTGATACCAACTGTAACGCCCCTTTCCCGGACACCGAGTCCTTATCCGGAAAAAGCGCTCGGCACAAATATTATCAAATAAATTCAATAATATATGTAAGCCTTACGTCATACATCAGAACTAATACGACGCGGAAGATAAAACGACTCGGGAAATGCAAAAGATCGAACACACGGTTTTCAATGCTGTAAAACTAGATCCAATAAAGAATACTAAACATCCAACGTTAAATCCAAAAGAAACTTAAATGAAACTAATCCAAAAGAAAGACAACATTGTTTGAAACTAAGTAAATAGCATTATTGAAAGAAATCAAACTAAAGAACTAAGTCTTCAAGAGCTCCATCTCACACATCCTCGTCAAAGAACTCATCAGCATTAGCAACCTGTTCATCTTCTTTAGGGAAAGAGAAAGACAAACACAAAGTAACGGGGTAAGTACATAAGTACTTAGTAACGCGTAGAAAATCGTACAACGTCAGTCTCATAAAGAAATAAAAGCAACGCCGTCTTTTATTAATTCATTCCGTTATTAACCCTAACTAACTATCATATTATGTTCAAACCATAACATGAGGTTCCAAAGGTATCTAGCTTAGCTCAAGTTTGTTACATCATGAATAACAAGGGCACTATGCCTAGTAATAGGATGTACTAGGACAACTAGGTGCAACCTACTTAGAGAGACGCTCTAGTAGCCCCGGGAATATCTGAGTCCCGATAAGTGATAACCGGCAGAATGTACCAGACGCTTTATCTAGCCAATCGATTGACCGGCGTGGGTACAGTCTACTTTGTCTGGTCAGAGAACACATCGCGATATTGTACTATGCCTTACCAAGCATTGCATGATGTTTAAGATTATTAATCTAGCACATATGTTTGATTAGATGTTTAACAAGCCACCTAAGTTGATTCACACAAAAGGCTCACCTAACAGTCTACTCCCTCTTCCTAAGACCACTAGACTCTAACAAAACCTAGCACATACACAGACATCGATAAACCCTAGCTTATCGAAGCACAAGGCAAATCCAAAGCTTTCGACGGTCCCACACTTCATCTTTTTAGGGAATTCATATGGTGCCGGAACTAAACGCATCAAAAGCTAATTCAGGGCTTTGTCACATAAGGTTAAGCAGTAAAACATGATTATAAAGCCTGAACCCAAGCTGACACGAAAAACAGTGAAAAACGAGATAAACAGGTCAAACGCCCGTCTGACCCCATGTGAACGCCTGTCTGACCCCTCCGTGAAATTCAGCCACATCCTATATCAAAACGGAACCCTCAAACGCCCATCCGAAATACCCCAAACGCTCGTCTGAGCTGCCGCTACCTCAGACGCCCGTCTGCCCTTATGCAGACGCCCGTCTGCCTGGGATTTTCCCAGAAAATCTGCAACTGCGTACACGCGATTTCCAACCCAAATCCAACCCAAACTCCAACCAAAACAGATTTAAAACAATGAAAATAAACATACAAATTGCTCTACAACTTTATGACACCTTAATTATACGATAAGAACACCACGTTACCTTAAATTTGCGTGCTACAACGACCCACGCTACCAACGCCTTGAAAAGGTTAAACCTTTAACTCCAAACCTATAAATGCTCAATCCAAAGACGATCACTATGATGTTTAAACTCAGAAAAACGCAGCTAAACAACGATGATGAACAAACCCTAATACCAAGAACGATGAGGGAAAACTTACGTTAACGGATTTAGGGATTGTTGGTAACGAAACGATCCTCGTCTCGCGGTGATCCTTTCTC